>JAYKAV010003012.1:107436-208475 GCA_035582835.1 Phoebastria nigripes
GCGCCCCCCCCGCGGCGTCCCGCCCCGCCCGCCGCCCGGCTCGCTCCCCACGGCGCGGCCCGCCCTGGGTGCTCACGCGAGAGCCGTCCCCACGACCACGCGCGGAGCGTGGGTGCCACAGCGCTCTCCTGCAGCCTCCGGCAGCAGGGGCAGGGCGGATGGAGAGGGCAGCCGCGGGGGGACCGGCAGCTCAAAACCTCCCAAACTGATAAAAACCCCAAGGCCACTGTGGGGCCCCACGTTCCCGGAGTCCCCACGCCCGGGAGAACCCAAACCCCAGCAGCCTTCCCGGCCAGGGTGTGCCGTGCAGGAGTCCCACTCTTGCAACATAATCTTCTCTTTGATTTGGTTCGTCCGTCTCTGAGAGCCGAAGGGCCTGCAGCAAAAAAAAGCTATTATGTGTGAGTAATGCTTTGCTCTTTATTTATACGCAGCAGCCGAATAACAAGAAGCTGTCTTGTAATTTCTTGCTGGGGTTGCTCGAGTACAGTCACAGACATAATGAGAGCTTTGGAAAGTTGGTCTGTGTGTCGTTGCTATAGCTTCTCGTGTCATGTATCATATCCTCTGCCAGAAAGAATAGAAATTCCATGGTTGCAGAGAACGGCACTTCATCAGGGTTTGAATGAACGCTCGACAAAAGGGGAGTGGTATGTACTCGTACAATAAAATATGTAAACACCTGCTTAAATTATTTGACAGATCATTTCTAGAGTTTGGATCAATTAAAACAAACCCATGTATCGTTATCGTTATCATTATTATTATTATTATTATTATTATTACATTATGCCATCTAGCAGATTACTTGGGAACTGCAAGTAACCACAGTGACCGGCATCAAATTATTAAAAGCACTTGCCCATTTGCTTACATTTCAGAAATGCCCCCTCATTGGAGGGCAGCTTCGTCAGCGCCGTCCTCTGAGGCTGCTCAGCCACAGCTGGTACCAGGGGACGCCTGACCGCATCTATGGTTTCCAGAGGCCGGTGGTGGGTGTGGAGCTGTAACACGCTGCATTTCCTGTCTTCGGCGGCTCTAGCGCAGCACTTTYGCAGCGTTAGGAAGGCTGTTGCTGGCCCTGAGACGTGAATGTGTTAATGCTCCCATTTTCCTACAGGAAAACTCCAGTCGGAGAGCTGCACGCGCTGGGTGCACACCCGTCAGTGCACATGAGCCCTTGCACGGCCGGGGCAAGCTGGCTGGACCCCTTGGCGTAAAGCCCAGYGCCCACTGAGATGCTCGTCTGGGCTCAGCGCCATGCTGAACTGAGCCCTCTGCCTCTTGGGCAAAGTCCYGCTGGGACTCTGCAGGAGGGCAGGCGAGGGGCTGGCGGTGCCCAGCAGCAGCATGCCCCAGCTGGGGGGTCCCTGCTTTCGGCCATGGCTGGCCTGACGCAGGCTGGGTGCTGGGCACCCATCGGGAGCCCTGCACAGCGCTGTCAGTGTGGTGGGCAGGAGGGATGTGCCACGCCGCAGCCTGTTGCAGACAGCTCCTGCCAGCCTGCAGGACCATCCCACTGCATAGCAGGGAGAGAAAGACTTTGGTTTGTATGGCTAATTCATTTCATCTCCAGAAGCATCCAATGTGCTATTCCTTTGTCTTCTTTGTCTTGCAAGGTGAAAACCGAAGACGCTGCTGTGCACATAAAATAAATCCAATGGCTTAGGGTGACATGTGACACCCAGACGTGGCGTGGCACTCCCACGGTACCCACAGAGCTGCCTTCTCCCCTTAAGGTGTCCTGCTGAACCACTGCGCTGAGAGCCCGCAGCTCCCGGCTGGTACCCCCAGACCCATGCCTGCCCCATGCTCAGCGGCTGCCACCTCCCTGAATGGCACCTGTGAGCTGCAAGGGTGAGAGCAACCCCGGCTGCTCCTCTGGGACATGTGGGCATGGCAGCCTCTCCATGGGGGCAGAACTTGCCTTGCCAAAGCCCTGCCTGCCTCCAGCTGTGGGCAGAGGAGCCTGTCCTGGGTCTCGGGCTGGTGGCTCTGCAGGCAGGCTCCGGGTGGGATGGAGTGGGCAAGGAGCCCCCCACGCCTCCCTGCAGTGCTGCCTCCAGAGGGAGGTTAGTGGCAGGGGGGCTGGCGCTGGTGCACAGACACTTGGGATAATCACTCCCACAGAGCTGTTTGCAGAGCCATGCTGGGCAGGTGCCTCTGTCACCCTGATTAAAGTAACCCATGTTCAGGAATGAAGACCTTAAATTTTCACGGCATGGCTTGCAGAGGCTGCCGAGCCCCATGTCTCTCCGACAGCCCTTGGGCATACCTGTCTGCAAACCCCAGCGGCATGTAAGGTGAGGAGGAGCTCTGACCCCCTTGCCCTCCCCACCACCTTCCCCAGCCCCCAAGTCAGCAGCACTTCCATTTCTGCGTTGCCTTCTTGGAGCAGAGGTTTCCTTATCAGCCCCTCGGAGACCCGCTGGGGGCTCCACGTGGTGGCTGGGGAGCAGCAACACCCCAGGCATAGCTGCATCTGGGCCGGCTGGAAATGCAGCTGCAGGGAAGGTGTCTTGTGGTTACAGCCCTGCTCGAGGATGGAAACTGTCTCAGCTCAGTTCCTTGCCATGCTTGCTCACCAGTTGGTGTGCCAGAGACCATTGTAGCCTTCCTTGCTTCATTAATGGGCCCAATTATCTTCAGGACCATCTCTTTCCTGCTGTGCAGCAGCTGCTTCAGTTCTGGGCATGGAGAACCACCACATGCTTCGGCAAGAGAAGGGCACATTGCAAATCATGGTGGCCTGTGATGGCAATTCCCAAACGAAATGCTGACCCCTCCTAGTCCCATGCTGGGCTGAGGAGCTGTGCTGCAGTGTTTGGGTGAAGTCTGGCAGCAGGGAGCAGCCCAGTTAAGCTTGGGGCACCTGCCCTAAGCATGGGACTATTCCTGTGATGTTGGATGTCTGTATTTCACTGCCAGGAGGAGAAGCTGAGGCACAATGAGAGGGGAGCCTGCCCTGCGGGGCCAGGGCATGCTGCCTGGTTCCCAGTGAGTATGAGGCTCCCTCCCTGCCTGCAAGGCCGGCAGCACCCRTGCTGTGTAGGACATGCATGCTGGGGGCTTATCTGCACGGCCCCGTAGCCCAGGGGAAGCACAGCAGCCTGCTCTSTATTTATGCAATACCCCAGCAGCTACCGAGCATCACCTGCCTGCATGCGCCTGCCTGGAGAGCTTGTGTGAGGCGTGGGAAAGTCTGTCAGATACCATCTCTGCCCTGTGGCCCAGCCTGCCCCATGCAGGCAACGTGGCGAGTGCCACACTTGGCCCTTGGCAGACCCCCTTCCCTGCCCCGCTCCATCCTCCTCCTCCCCTGGCCGCTCAGGTCTGTGCTGGAGCCCGTGGTTGCACCCCATCACAAGCCTGTAAGCGCCGGGGTGCACGCTGCCCTGCTGGGGTGCAGGCAGGTGGGCAGCTGCCCACCGCCTCCGTTGGAGGGGGATGCCGGGCTGCCCGTGCTGGCTGCCCTGTGGCAGCGTGGGGAGATGCCAGGGCCTGCCYGATGGGAGAGGGTAAAACCCTGCAGAGAGCAGCCCTGCTTCGGGGATGGCTTTTGTGCCCAGCAGCTGGAACTGGAGCTGATGCGGGTCTCTGGTTGGGGAGAGTAGCGGGAAAAGGTGCTGGGAAAAGTTGATATGACAAGACCAAAATAATTCATGGGAATGTATTGATTTTGTCAGCGTATGAAAATATCCCAGGCTTTCTCCTCTCAGATAGCAACGGAGCTCGTCGTGCTGCAGCAGCCAAAGTGACACAGTCAAAGCGAAACTTTTCAAACCGGTATTTCAGTATTTTCCAAAACAAAGTATTTCAGAGGCTCTGTAACTATGCTAAACGTTGAAGTTTCGACTCTTTGTTCCGAACCGGGACAAAGGAAATGCTGAACTGTCAGGATTTTCCATGAAACGGAAAGGCTGAGCGGCACCCGGGCCCTGCGGGCCATTGATGGGGCAAGCAGGGTGCCATGGCCCCCAGCCCTGCCAGCCGTCATCCAAGGCTCACTGGCAGTGGCTGCAGATGGCTGCCTGCTGCTGGGAGCTGGGCAGCCTGAGACAAGTCGGCAGGGCAGGGGACAGCATCTCCTGCTCAGGGAAAAGGGTCCTTAACAGCCCTTAATGGATGCCTCATGCCGCCCCTGCTGCCCTCCTGCCTCTCCGAAGGGGAGCAGCACCCCATCCTGCCGGTGGCCTGCCCTGGTGGGGCTCCGGGGATCAGTGCTGAGGACACGGGCAATGCCGGGGCGGTGTGAGGACCGCAGAGTGTCCACRCAGTGACGGCCCTGGATCCCCCTGGGTGCACCGAGGGCGATGCCGGTGCAGCTCAGGGTGCCGCAGCCTGGGGGCAGCCCCGGGGCCGGGGCTGTGCTGCTCGGCGGGGCCATGGCGGTGGCGGCACACCTCTGCCGTGGTTGTTTTTCAGTCACCGAGGGCGGCACACCCCGCTTCCTGCACAGGCGCTTCCTGCGCCTGCAGCTATAATTAGAASGGCAGCCGGCGGCCAGGGGTGCAGAGCCCTCCCTCGGGGGTCATGGCACCCTCGGGGGGGCCTCACTGGGCCAGCGGGGCTGTGCTGGGCACCCATCCTCCCGCCATGCTGCCAGCCAAGGGGTGCAGAGGTGGTGTCGGGGCGGCATCCTCTGCTCGACACTCCATCCTGGAGGCTGCCACCATGGGGCCATCCCTGCCCATGTGGAGGGGGAGCCGGTGCAGGCAGCAGCGGGCAGTGGGGATGAGCCTGCTCAGGCAGAGCCAGCACGCCGGGAGCTGGAGAAATCCCCTGCCGGCTTCCCGCCCGGTGCTTTGCGCCTTCAAAGACGCAGGCAGCACTCTCTAATTAACCTTCCCCCACCCTGCCAGGCGGGGAGGTGATTTTATCTTCATAGGGCTGAGGGAAGAAGCGGAGTCTAAAAAACTCGCCCGGGGCCCCGGCGGGGTCGGTGCCTTCTCAAGGCTCAGCCTTGGCCAGGCAGCCCTGCTTCAGAGCCTCCCCGGGGTGCTGATCTTCCTAGAGGGGAACGAGACCTTCACCGAAAGATGGGGGAGCTTGCAGAGTGGGCTCCCCCTTTTCCTGTGGTGCCGGCACGCTTCTGAGTACGGCTGGAAAGAAGGGGGTTCAAGCAGCTGCAGTTGCGCACAGAGCAAAATTGTCTTGGTGTTCTTGCAGGGGTGCTTTGGGGGGGGTTTCTTAATGGGTCTGCTTGTCAGGCTGAGGCTGGCAGTACCGCTGAATCAAGCATTGTGAGCCTACATGMATAATGAATAGCCGTCACATGAATATTTTAGAGACACAGTCCTGAGATCTCCCAGTGCTGCCTTAGAGGAAAATGGAAGAAAAGTTGTCCAGAAAGAACAATGTTTCCTTTAGGCAAAAATGCACTGGTGTCGTCGGCTTTTGAAAAAGAGCTGTTGCTGCTAAATAATTCTCAGGATTTGCATCAAAAATTGGAGCAGTGGTTTGGCTCCAAGGCAGAAGAAGTTGGGCGGGAAGCCAGACCTTTTGACACAAGTCGATGATTACAGCACACTGGAAGGACAGCAGATTTTACTTCATCTTTGCAATGGTTTTGCGAGAAGTCCCAAAGCCATGGCCACCCTCCAAAGAGCCGGCAGTGCTGGGCACTCAGTTAACGCACTTCRACGGAGCGGTGAGAGGTTCAGCGATGTACAGGGGCTGCTTGCTGTTCCGGGACAGCATTGCACTCCAGCCCGAGCACTGCTGTCAAAGAGCTGAGTTGTAAAAAAAAGGCCCAGTAGCGAAAACCGTGTTCATTTTGCATGCTGTGGTACCTGCTGCATTGTACGGGAGCGGGCTGCAAATTGACAGGTTTATTGGACTTCGCAGCAGCATGCCCCTCTCCTCCATGCTCTCCTTGGCTGTCTGCGCTCTTGGCATGCACACACAGGTGCCAAGCCGCCTCTGTACAGCTCTTCTGACAGCATCTCTTCCTCGGTGGCCCTTTTCACTGCGTGCGATTAATCCACACATAAATGTCTTCTAGGAGAAGCAGGTTGTCGTGTTTAGTAAAACCAGAAGCAGCCTATCTTGCTCAGGTAGGCACAGCAGAGCAATAGGAGTGGGATGAGAAACATTGCAATTAGAAATAGACAATTAAGACTCTAGCCGAGACTGATGTCTCTGTCACTTGGATCACCCAATCTGTATCTCCTTCAGCATTGCTCTGCTCAAAGCAATCCTCGCTGTGCTGCTGGCATCAGCGGACAGAAATAATTCCGTAGTGTTTATAAAGCACCCAGAAATGTACCTGTTGCAAGAATGAGGCAATTTGGGAATTTCTTCAGCAGCTCCCACAAAGGTGGCAGAAAATATCTGCAGTGACTATCCCTGGAGCACTTCAGTCTGGAAATGGGGAATGGCGTGGGAAAAAAGGGCAACGTGTGGGAAAAACATCCCAATCAAAATGCACAGATCTTTGCTCTTCAGGACACCCTCAAACCTCACCACCCCCAGGATGCACAGAGGGTTGCAGGCAGTGGAGCAAGCCTGAGCCTCCTTTTCCCACTGCACCAGCGCTTCTGCCCATCCCTGAGTGTCTCTGTTTCCAGTTCATGCCACCGGCTGTGGCTGCCCGTGTCCCATGGAGGTCCATCGAGCTCTGCGCTCCGAATCAGTGGCTGTATTGCCAGCCAAGGACCCCGCTGGTATCAAGGCCGCGCTGCCAGGGCTGCGCCAATGGGATTACTAAAGCGTTTCGCCCCTGGTCGGGCAGCCTGGGAACGGCATCGCGCGTGCCTCGGCTGTGGGGTTAGAAGTGCTGCCAGACCCAAGGCGTGGGGAAAGGCCGGGCTGGCTGGCTGCTCTGGTTGATGATTATGCAGTGTAGAAGGAAGGTAACTTTTAACTGAAGTATAAAAGAAATACAATAATGAGCACTTATATTGCTGCCTTGGTGCCCACATAAAGACCTGAGATGGTTTTATTAAAGATGACTTGATTAAAAATGAATTTACTAAATCGCTGCGTGCTGTCTGCAGCCCACCAGCCTTCCACTGAAGCACCTTATGTAAATGAAAAGGCAAACACTGAGTCCCCTTTCATCTGTCTTATTTGCCTTTAGGAAGCAAAGGAGAGGCCGGGCCAGGCTGGCGGTGGTGGCAGAGCCTGGGATGAGCATGGCAAGGGTTCAGACGTACTTGGAAAATTTATGCCATATGGTTGCCGGCTTTGAAAAGGAGAAGAAAGGAAGAACTGCGTCTTTCTAACGAGCGTTTATGATGGGGAGGCATCATGTAGTGCTGAGAGTGAGAAAAGACCCCTGCCCATGGGGTTTTGTACACTGCTGTGCTGCTGGCGGCCAGCACCTGAAGTTACGCTTTGCTTGCCTGTGTTTCCAGGGATTAGCCAGGTTATTCTCTGATTACAACTGATACACATTACAGAGTTGTAGTCAAAATGTCTGGCCTTAACCCAACACCCATAAAGGAGAAATGGTTCGTAAATCAGTTCACTCTGCAAGAACAGGTCGAGTTGTTTATTAATTTAACCTTCTCTCCCATCTTGACCCGAACCGGCCGCAACGGCTGCTGCCGAAACCCGTTTGATGGTTCCCTGGCTGGGCRGGCAGCATCCTCTGTCCTGCAGAGATGCCCAGGCTCTGGCTAGATTTTGGCAGCTACCTCGTAGCACACCTTCCACCTCCGCATCCACTCTTTGTCACCGTCGTTCCTCGTATGCACTACTTGCTGTGTTGGGATGATGGAGACCGGGGACAGGGATCCTGCGTTGGGCTGGGTGTGTTACAGGGCGCAGGGGCAGCCTCAGCCCCAGGAGCTTGCGGCTTCCCCTGGAGGGACGCACAAAACCCCTGCCCCCATCGCCAGCTGTCGGGACAGGGTTTCGCACGCCTCGCTGCCAGCGTTGTTGGCTTCCCGGAGATAGCATCTGCGCCAGGCCGAACCGGCGAGCGAAACCGGCCCCTGCAGCCGTCGGCGCTGCCGTGGGCTCTGCTGGGGCTCGCAGCCCTGCGCGTCGCCCCTCTGCCAGGGCCTCCTGCAGCAGCACAGACCTCGGGGCGTTGCGTTTAGACGTGCCCCGTGTTTTATTAGCGCCGTGTGTTAATGGCGGGGCTGGTGGCTGCTGTGGGAGTGACAGGGTTAGAGCTGGGCTTGGGGAGGGGAGCGTCAGAGAGGCGCGTGTCCGTGCTGAGAGCCATGGGGATGGACGGACGGGCGGGCAGGGCAGCGTGGGGGTGGATGGACAGACGGGCAGAGCAGCGTGGGGATGGATGGATGGACGGACGGGCAGGGCAGCATGGAGATGGACAGAGGGACGGGCAGGGCAGCGTGTGGACGGGTGCCGGACGGATGGTCCGTGAGCGCACGGAGCGACGGAGAGGCAGGCCGGGCACGGAAGGCCCCGGGGCGGCCGGGCACGGCGCGGGGCGGGCACGGGGGAGGCCGGGCACGGGGGGGCGGCGGTGCCGGTGCCGTGGCGCCGCCCGGCGGCGGGCGCGGGGCCGCCCCGGAACCCGTCTACCCGGAACGCTGCTCCGCGGGCGCGGGGCGCGGCGGAGGGCCCAGCGGCGGGCCGCGGAAGCGGGGCGGCCGACCCCACCCCTTCCGTCTCCGGCGGCGGCATGGGCAAGAAGCGGAGCGCGGGGCTGGGCCGCTGCCTGCAGCGGCAGCGCGGCCTGGAGCGTCGCGGCGCCTCCTCATGGGTAGGGCGGGGCGGCTGGGGCGGCGGGGCCGCGGCGGGGGGCCGGGGCGACCCGGGCTACCCGGGCTGACGGCGGCGTCTTGTCCCGGCAGCTGCACGCCAGCGAGGTGGGCGGCGAGCGCGGCCCGGAGCTGCGGTCGGCGGCCGAGCAGAGCCCGCTGGAGGAGTTCCTGGCCACGGCCGAGCTGGCCGGCACCCGCTTCGTGGCCGGTGAGGGGCCGGGACGGGTCCTGGGTTGCGGCTGGGCCCGGGGAGGGGCCCATTGCTGGGCGGGGGGGGCCGGCCTTGGGGCCGGGGGGAGATCCAGGGGCTGGGGAGGGGGTCCCGGGGCTGGGCACCCGGGCGGGGGGCCAGGACCGGTTCTAGGATGGCGGAGTGGGAGTAGGTCTGGGGCTGGCAGTGGGGTTGGCCGGGTGGGGGACCAGGGGATAGGGTCCTGAGCCAGGGCTGGGGGTCAGCAGGGACGGGGTGGGGCGGCAGGGACCAGCAGGGCTGGTGACAGCTGGCTTTAGATGACTGTCTCTCCCTTCCTGCAGAGCGTCTGAACATCCAGATTGTGTCTGCCCAGAGCCGCACTGGTCTGCTCACAACCCAGGAGGCCCAGCGTGTCCGGCAGCTGCATGAGGAGAACCGGCAGTTCCTGCGCATCCCCCGGAGGTAAGTCCTGTAGGGCCGGGCTTGGATCCCCCTCTGCTGAGTGGGCTCAGCCCCTCAGTGGCTGCAAGCCTGGGGACAGCCCTCTGTTTTGTCAATACCCTATATTTGGGAAAGCCACTACCTAGCCTGTGTGAGGCTGCTGTAACCCGCAGCACAGGTGCCTGCCTGCGACGCGGGTGCTGCCAGCCCCAGCCCATCTGTCCTCATTGTGCGGGTTTCCTGCTCAAAGCCTGGCACTGCTGGAGTTGGTGCTTCCAGGCCACCTAGTAAGCCATCCCAGAGCTCTGTGCATGGTGGACAGAGAGATGAATCCCCCATCTTAAATGCCCTACAAATCTTAGCTCGAAAAAACAGCTTTGTGAGATCTAGTGTGCATAGGATAGCGTCCTCTCAGCTAGCGGAGTTTAGAAGGAATAAGGAAAAAAGGTGTACTTAAAGCTGGTGAAAGCAAGTGCACGCACGTCTGAACTATAACCGTCTCAGTGTAGCTGAATGTGCAGTGCCTGTGTTCCTTACGGATGTTTATTGCAGTAATGTAACTGGTCTAACTGCTACTTCTGACCACTCACTCCAAAATGTGCTTGTTACAGGCCACAGTGGGATAGGACAACCAGTGCAGAGGACTTGAAGCAAGCTGAGAGGGAGAGCTTTCTCGAATGGAGGCGACGGCTTGCGCAGTGAGTATGCCACTTGTGTTTGGGTAAGTAGCTGGTGGCATTTGGAGACACAGGAAGCAGTGGGTTGTATTTATCCTTGCTGGACCAATGAAATTAACGTTTTGTCAGTAGCTCCCTGTACTTGTTCTGGAAGGCTAGAAATCCCAGCCACAGTCCAGACGTGTCTTTGTGGTGAGCTCTGCAAAGCTGTCTTGTGTGTGCGTGTTTTTGTACTGTTTACAGTTAAAGTTCTTCAGGATGGAGAGTGATGTTCTGCTTTTGCCTGTGAAGTGGAGGAGTGGTGAATGTGTCTTCTAAGACAACAGTGCTGCTCTGAATAGAGTGCAGTGCTGCCAGCCTGCGTATAGCAGCTTGTGCTGGTCCAGCGCTGCATCTGCTGGCCTGGAGAGTTAGGTGGTGTCGGCTCACACACTGCGAAGCCGTGCTTGCCCTGAGTAAAGTGGTTCAGGCAGTGGTAACAGCAAGTCAAGGGTTGTATAGAGCCATTTCAGGTACCACTGGTTATTTTTTCCAGGTGGTGCTTGATTGAGTAATAACTGCTGGCATTTGGGATAACTTCTCTGGTTTATTATTGTAGTTCTGAAATTTTATGGTTAGACTTTTGATGAGTTTTTGCTCTTTCCATCATTTACCACTTCTCCGTTGGCATGATCAGGAGCCGTTGTGTTGCTGCTGAACCAGTGCCACTGACACCAGTTTACCTGGGTGCTTGATCTATTGCCAAAATTAGCAGAAATAGTACCTATTATATGAGTCTGATTTGATAGCACTCTCTGAAACTAAAGCCTCCTGAATCTAAGGAAGAACTGGTGGTGTGCGTATTGCTTGGCATGGGCTAAATATGACATCTTTTTTCTGTTTTGCCTTAGCCTTGAGGAAGAAAAAAAGTTAATTCTAACCCCATTTGAACGAAACTTGGAATTTTGGCGTCAGCTTTGGAGAGTCATTGAAAGAAGGTAAAGTATATCACTATCCACTTTCTAAAAGTAATGTTTAATATGTTTTCCTGAATTGAAGCGTTTGAGTCACGCTTCAAGTGTCTGAGCACAGGAAAAACAATTACAGTTAGCAATGTTTTATTATCAGCACTGAAGCGATTTTGTTTTGAAGTGACCAAAATGTGACGTGAAGAAGGGTAGCTGCTTAGTAGTGCATGCTAGCTCTCAGCACTGTGATTCTGCAGGTGGTTTGCTGCGAGTCCCTGATGATTCTTCAGATGCTGCTGCTCTTGGCTTCTTCCAGTAACTCTGTGTGGGAGGCCTCTTTTGAGAATGTGTCTTTGAGGTCTTTTGCCAAGATTAACCCTTTCCCCTCTTTCTCAACCACACAGCTGCAGCCTGACATTCAGGGGTGGGAGGCAAGGGAGATCAACTAAATAATGTTGGGAAAGAAAGAGCCTCTTGGTCCTTGGCCTCTTGACATGCAGAGAAATTGCAGCAGTGCACAAAAGACAACAGGCTGTCATATCATAGAAATAGCTTTGTTTGCTCTGCCGAGCTGTAATACAATAAGAGTGCTATCTGCTACGTTAATCTAACTGGGGCATTTAATTTCACTAGTAATTAAGTTTGACATCATCTCATCTGATTTTCCTAAAATTGAAAAATACTTCACCAGTGAGGTCATGGTGAGCTGGTCCTTTCACAGAAGTGGCTTTGTACTGGGTGCTGCTGGGCCTTTGGCTGGGAGAGAGCTGGGTCGGGAGTGTCCACTATAGGGTATCACGATGTGCAGTGTGAGTTTATGGTGTGTTTTGAGGTGGCTGGAATGTGTTATTAATGCCTTTCTGCTCTTGTTGGAGCTCTTTATTTCATGTAGAGTGAGGATGCCGTCTCAGAATTGAACGGAAAAGTCGTCCAGTCCCCTACCTTGCCAGATAATTTGATCTGTTGTCAGCCTTTTCTTGTGTTTGCTTCAAACTAGCTCCCAGYGGTGTAATTCAGTAACTTCTCTGTATCCCATCCCAGTACCATGGTGTCAGCTTTCTCTCGTATTGATCTTTGAATTTCTGTAACTGTTCGGTACCTCTTTGTACCCATGCAGCTTATTAAATGACTCCCTTGAGGGGTTTATTGATTTTTTTTTTTTTAATGTTTTTTTTTCATATGTAACCAACTGCCTAGTGAGGCTTGAAATTCTTCCATTCAACCTGCGGTGTTCTGAAGCTGTCCTGAGTTAACAGAAATCCCTGTCAAACAAATAGCATCAGCACGTGGCAACCAGTATTTTAAATTACCTGCCTGGAGAGGTTCTAGTGGAAGAGGCTGTAGTTAAATTTTCCMCCTCCTTTTGAAAAAAGAAGCATGGATGCCTCTGGTATCTGAAGCCAGTGCATTTAATTTGCGTGTAGAACTGATGAGTCTTGCTCATATATGTGGTGGCAACCTGGTGTCTGGATTTGGAAGACGTTTCCTAAAACGTCAAGGCCTTGCTTGCATGGTGGAGCAACATGTTTTACTGGAGTCTAGACTATTCTTTCACTCTTCTATGCTTTTTGTGACAAGAAGAGCACAAAGGAAATTCATCAAAATGCCTGATAGCAAATGCTTAGAATCTGCAGGTCATTTGTGGGAGACTTTGTACATCTTGCTACACGCAAAGGGGATAACAGTGTTCCAGAATATCTCGCTGTGTAGGAAAACTACCTCTTCTTCCTCTCTGTAGCCACCCCGCTGCAGTTTGGGGATAAGAATAGACAGAAATAAAGTTGTGTTATCACAGTTTTTAGTAACATTCTGAAGGATAGAATACCACTACTCTGGTTCTTGCCTGCTGAGTATTTCTGAAGGGTAGATGGATTGGCAAAACTCGCATGCTTCCTTTCCCCTTGCCAGCTGTACAGGAGAATTAGCCAAGTGAGGCAGAAATACAGTACAGCAGTACTGGCTTGTAGCATAAGCATGGCTCTGTTGGGGCATGTGGGATGCTGAGGTGCTTTGCTAATTCAGTAAAGGTACTTAGTAGGATTCCAAGCAAAACCTAAAAGCAAGTAATGTGCTATGCCTTGCTGCTTTCTTTGAGGCAAGGTAAGAAAGAGTACTTTATGAGGCTTTCTTTTATTTTTGCAGTGATATTGTAGTCCAGATAGTAGATGCTAGAAACCCCCTTCTGTTTAGATGCCAAGATCTGGTAAGTAAACCACTTTCTTGAATGTTGTCTTCATTTTATTTCTTAGCATTTATATGATTTATTTTTTGTTTAGCACATTCAGCCACCTTGAAGCTGTTCTGCTGTTGTGCCTAACTGGATATCTTGTTTATTTATGCAAGTATTCTGGGCATCAAATTATTTTTCTTAAATGTTTTTTGATGTTTCACACAGAGCGTTGTGGATTTAGAGGCAGTTCTGCAGACATTATATGGCAGATATTATATTGCTCCTCATTACCCACTAGAAATGTCTGYACTTAAAGGAATTGTTCTGTTTAAAAGCATAGTGGAATAAAAATGGGTGAGGATTACTGCGCTGAAAGCGAAGGGTCAAGAATTATTGAAGTGACAACTTTGTAATGATAGACTGTAGAACACTGTGCATCAATGAGATATGAAACTGCTCAAATAGTTGATCTTAAGAGTTCCTGCTGTGAGGTGCTGATTAATATCTTGTCGTAGCTCTAAGCAGACAAGGTGTTTGCACACGTGGCCAGAAACAGTCTGTATGGCGGTAGCTGCATGCTCCAATTTGTTCTTGTAGCTGTCTGCTAAACACCAGTTCCATCTAGCCCAGGGTTACGGTAAGCTTAGCTACACTCATGTGGAGCTGGATGGGGTAACTTGTCTTGCTGCTCTTATATCACCTTATATCACCTTGTAGTGATATAAAACCAGAGTAGGAACTGAGCCTTCTCTTGTTTTCTTCAGGAAAGCTACGTTAAGGAAGTCAGCAATGACAAGGAGAACATGATCCTGATAAACAAAGCAGATTTGCTGAGTGAGGAGCAGCGGGCTGCTTGGGCACATTTCTTTGAGAAAGAGGGCGTTAAGGTGGTGTTCTGGTCAGCTTTGGCAGAGTGCAAACGGCTATCTGGAGAAGCAAAGGTACTGTAGATGACCAGTTCCAACTGGATATGCGCTGGCTGCCTCTGATAACTTGCTTTGTAGTTATGCTTGTGACGTACCTGAGCACCTTTCTAGGAAAGGTACAGTCATTGTCTCAAGGAAGGATTATTCTAAGGACCTATGTGGCTGTAAAACAGCATTTTAATGATTGATTCAGAGACAAAAGTGAGGAGAGTAAAATGGTGRACAAAGTGGTATGCCGTTTGGTCACTGTTCACAGTGCTTGCAATTTCTCTTTCAAGGTTAATGACGTGATAAATAACACTGAACTAGAACGTAGATTTGTTCCTTAAGGCTACTGATGAATAGCTACAGAAACAGACCTTGTAGATCTGTTTGCAAACTCTTAACTCATTGACAGAATTGGAATCCTTTCCAAGAGGGTTGCTGTGAGGGACATGGTTATCTGTACAGAGGATTTTTCTCTCCCAGGGATGGGAGGTGTTTCTTAGAGAACGTAAAGTACCTGAGAGCTTTTCTTTGCCCAGTAGAACAAACTGTGCTGCTGCCCCAAGTTACGTGTTTTCAGTAGATGCCACTTCCAGGTTTTACTGGGTTCATCTGTTACAGCCATTGCTATTCAGCTATGGAATATCCCATATCTCCTTCCAAAAATACCTAGTCTGTTCAGCTGGTTTACAGCCCTTGGATAAAAAGTTTTTTTACAGATTGGTTTAAAAGCGAGACTGAAAGTGTTAGTTCTGTTTTCTTTTTTGGAAAGAAAGGTCAAAATACTATTGTTATGAAAAGGTCTTTCTTCTTGAATGTGAACTGTTTGCAGGGAAGAAATGTAAAGAGTTGGACTGAAAACAAGACAGCTTGAAATTATTTTAATGAAATCTTTAGACCTGAAACAAAATGGCTTTGTGTTTTGAACATTTTGAAAAATTTACATTCATTCCTATTACTAGGAACACTTGATAATTTAAAAAAAAAAATTTGCTGGGCTCTGCTGCTGCTGTGTGTAAGGATGCTGTGGGTATGTGCGCATTCAGAGTTGTGCTTCTGGAGAGAAACTTCTAATGACTTCAGAATGAAGCTAACAATCCCTCTTGGAATACTTTTGTCATTCTCCTAAAACGGGCTAGTTGTTTCTACATTCTACTTAAGACCCCTGAAAAAACTTGTGTGATGTGTAAGCAGTGAATTGTCAGTCCTTGGGATCTGGCTGATGAAAACAGTTGACTGCGCTGCAGCAACTGCAGTCAACAGCAAGACTTAGTGTTGTCTTTACATGAAATACTGTTCACACAGGAACTAGACACTGAAGATGTAGCTGAGGACCCGAGTGATTCTGAGGATGAAAGCTCCAGTCAAGAAGAAGACAACACAGTACAAGATAGCGCAGAAAGCACATCCACAGGCAATGCTTTGCAAACTGTAAATCAAGTTCTGGTTAGTGATGATGACAGTAGTGATGAATATGAAGACTGTGAAGATGATGAAGAGGAGGCCTGGCAAACCTGTTCTGAAGATGAAAGCAGGGACAAAGTAAATGCTATTGCCCCAGAGAGGATGGAAAGCAGGACTGATGGTGCTGCAGTGCAGCATGTAGTGCAGGAGCAGAACAGGAACATCAGGAACTTCAGCCATCTGGTAAAGAGAAATGAGCTGCTGGAGATATTCAAAACCATGCACAATGGACCAAGGGTGAAGGATGGGGAAGTAAATGTCGGGCTGGTGAGTTGGACTTTGTGCTTAAATGGAACTTGCTTAATCTAAATTTTAATTCCATATGCCTTCCATGGGGAAAATTCATCCTGTAGCCCAGCTTCCTATAAGGGTAAAAAAAAAAAAAAACAACCAACAAAAAGCCAAGCACAAATCACTGAGGGTTTTGTGCAAAGATTTATTCTGAAGTTCCAGGAGCTCAGCGTTCCCCACTGCTTCCCTTAATTTTTTTAGTACGTTTTATTGAAGTACTTTTGTGTCAGAGCTCTGCCAGTCTTCTGGAATTGCCCTGCCTGATACCACTGTTACCATTCCACTTCTTTGTCGTCTAGGTGGGTTACCCTAATGTTGGCAAAAGTTCGACCATCAACACAATCCTTGGAAATAAGAAGGTGTCAGTGTCTGCTACACCAGGCCGTACAAAGCACTTTCAGGTATTGCTAACAAAGAGCATTGATCTTCTTATTTTTATTTTTTTTTCCCCCCAGTGGAAGAGAGTTTCGTTATGAACTAGTTGTAACCAAGTGGACTCACTGAGAACTCTGTTTGCCAACCTGAACTCTGCCCAGCAGAGTTTAGGTTTGCGAGGGGTGGGCTTGATGTATATAATTTTGGAACTATAGTTCTTGCTTCCAAACTCTTGCTACAGTTTGAGAGTCACTCATGAGAGCTGCTGTGCAATGGGAGATATTTTCCATCTCCTGATTTTATTTAAGTAGCTTGACCCTTCTTTTTTCAACACCAGTCATGAGGAGAGAACCTCTGAAAAGTGAGTGCTCCTCTGAATAGCTTAAGGTCAAGCTTTCAAACCCTCCTTTTTGTCCACAGTCATTGCTGTGAATAAGTCTAATTATGCCGCCGTTTTCATATTGATCAAGCTCTTAATTTTGAGGTAGCAACTCCAATGCTATAATGAGCATTGTGGGATTTGTACTTGTGCAATCTCCTGCCTGTTTCAAAAGGTCCAACATAGTTAAAGGTTTCTGGAGTGCTTTCTCCTCTCCCATCGGATTGGAGAGCTGAAGGTCTTGGTGCCCCCGTCTGGACACCTTATTTATGAACCTTGGAAGTGCTACTGTCTTCCACATCTGATTTCCTTAATTCATGGGCTAGGGCCAGCAGGGCAGATATCTGTGTTAGTAGAACTTCTGCTTATTCTCGTTTGCATCCTTGTTCCATCTATGCATTTGATTTCCCCACCCCCCCCCCCCATTTTTTCCCCCCCCCCCCCCCCCATTTTTGCTCCACGGACACTGACTTGCCTTGGTGAACTCATCGGTTGTTTATTGTGTAGACCCTGTATGTGGAGCCTGGCCTGTGCCTGTGTGATTGCCCTGGTCTGGTGATGCCATCTTTCATCTCTACCAAGGCAGAAATGATTTGTTCTGGAATTCTGCCTATAGACCAGATGAGGGACCATGTCCCACCCATTTCTCTAATATCCTTTGCATGGGGTTTGTGAGAGTGTCTGCAAGTGTTGGATCTGGAGTATGCAATGTAGCATGTTCCAGCCCTGCTAGGAGCACACGTGCTCATGCATTGAGGGTGGTGGGGACACACATTGGATAAAACAGCCCCGCTGTGTTGGTCTTTCCCCATCTCACTTCAAGTTTGTCTTGTTGTCAAACTTGCATTGTTTTTCTGGTTTGCGACAAAATCCAAAAGTCATTCTTAATGTGTGCTCTTGGAGTGACTAGGGCAAGATTACTTGTGTAGCTGAAAATCACCAGGTGGTTTCCTTCACTAGCATACATTTGCCAGCATATCCCACGAAACATTTTGGAAGCAACCTATGGAATAAATATCATAAGGCCAAGGGAAGATGAGGATCCAGATCGAAAGCCAACAGCTGAAGAGCTGCTAACAGCATATGGATGTGAGTGGTGGTCCCTTTAAAACCTATTGCCTACGCTGTGTGCATGGTCCTGAACATGGCCTTAGGAGAACTTTTTAAAGTTAGGTCCAACTCAGGTTTGTCATGCGTTGAACCTCCCCGTTAGGACTTGCCCTCCTCTCAGGAAGGGCCTTTGTTAACAGCTAATCTTGTGTGTTTGTTTGCAGGGGTGCTTTGCCAGTTTCATCCGACAGATGTGGTGATTGTGTTGAGGATGTTGGTGAAAATGCTCTCATCCTTTTAGATACCTCCCATCAACTGTGTCTTGAATTAAACCTTCACTGCATTCTTCAAAGTCTATCTCCCTTGTCTGATTCTCTGATGTAGTTAGTCTTCTCTGGCCTTAAAACAAAAATAAAAAAACAGCAGGTTTCCTGGTGGTGGGGAGATGCCAGCTCTCATCATTCCTTTCAGGTTAGGATGCTTCTGCAGTACCTGTGCAGTCAGCAATGTTCCCTTTTTTCCCTACTTTCCCCAACAGAAGCCTCTTTCTAAGGGAGTTTTTTTGAGAAAGGATACAAATGTGCAGTTAGGCAGCAGAGAAGAATGTATTAATTCTCTTGTTGCACTGACACAGATTGTACTTTGCATTTGTGTTCCAGATATGAGAGGCTTTATGACAGCTCATGGACAGCCAGACCAGCCGAGATCAGCTCGATATGTGTTAAAAGACTATGTCAGTGTAAGTGCTTCCTACATCTGGGTTTTCTTTTCTGCTAGGAAGTGAATTGAAGGTTTCACTGGAGCATGAAGGAGCACAGTAAAGTGAATTCTATTTCTCTGGATAAAGTCACCATATATCAAAATACTCTTTAAATCAGGCTATCTTTATGTTTTAAAAGAATAAATGGAATTTCTCAAGCTGCTTAATCTTAAAAAGATGATTGCTTAAAAATATGGTGCTAGCTAAATAAATTATCATATCTCTAAAATAGGCAGCAGATATTCAGGAAACGAACCCGTATTGTATAGTTGGACCAGTATTTGGCACTACGGACTGCAGTTCTGAGTGTTGTAATACTGCATGCTTCTACAGCACCTCTTGGCAACTTATTGTTGAGTATTTCTTAATAGAATCCTCCAGTACTCCTGAGAGTTTTGCATTGTATTGTTTGCAGCTGGACATTGCAGCTGGAAATGGTGCTTTGAAGTAGAGGTGGAACAGTACTTTAACTTAGAAGTCGAGCCAGTTGTTGCCTGGGAGGAGAAATAAAGTGTACCGATAGTCTGCCAGTGTGAGCCCAGTGACTTCCAGGGCCCTTCTTAGGTTTGGAGTTGTTTTCTTTCCTTTCTGGGGTCTCTCTTCGAGGTTTTTTTTGGTAATGACTGTATCCCATTGCTTTCACAGGGGAAGCTGTTATATTGCCATCCACCTCCTGGCGTTGACCCAAATGATTTTCAGCACCAGCATCAAAGATGCCCACAGAGCAGAACTGTGCAGGCCAGTGGACAGGTGAAGCCTGAGAAGAATACCAAAGCAAAACAAATTGAAAATGTGGTGGACAAAACATTTTTCCACCAGGTAAATTCTGGAGGAGATTTATTCTAGAGTTTTTACAGCAGTATTGCTGTGTCATAGTTACTGGAAAAAATAGCTTTGAGGATGGAGGGGTGTTGGGTTGTTAATGGTGTTAGATGCCATTGGCATCTGCATGTAATTTCTACCCAAGAGCTCTCTGTTCTTTTTATTATCTCCTAAATCACTGGGAATGTCCTAGGTGACTGAAAGATAGCTAACGAGGTGCGCATAGTTGATTTTTAAAAGGTCACCCTGCTGACCCTCATCGTTATGGGCCTAACATCAGTCTTGAGCAAACAGGAGAGTGACTGGGAAGAAAGACAAGGAAGGAGGGTGGTGTGACACAGCAGCTGACTGGGAACATGGTTTTGGACTAACAGGTCCTTCAAACTAACTTTCCTTTCTTGAGATGGTGTATTTAGGGAACACGATAAGCTTCTTTAAGACAATTGATTTAGTACTACATGGTTGTTTTGACTCAGAACCTGAAATCAGATGAAAAGAACACAGAAACGGATTTAAAATCTAATTGAGAAATCTCAAAATGAAGTGGAAAATGGGAATTTCTCGTATGCTTCTTGTTAGGTTCCACAAGGATCTGTTTTGCCCCTACACTACTGAAAAATTTTATTAATGATTCGTAATGAAATGTCAGATCCATAACTGATTAAGTCTGCATACCTGACAAAGGTCAGAAACAGGGTGTCTAGCAGTGAAGAGGATGGGTCATAGATAGCGTGATCCGTTCTGCTTGGTTAGCTGGATATGAACAGTATTTGTTTCAGCACAGCTAAAGACAGTCATGCATTTTGAAAACAAGAACTCAGGCCCTTTTCAAAAAACAGTGAGCTGTTTCGGAAGGCTACAACCTGAAAAGAATTTTGGGGATTACCAGACTCTTCCTCTGGCTGCCCAGAGTGCTGGCGGGAGTTGTGAGCCCTGGCAGTGCTACCCACGCTCCAGACTTGAGCAAGTTATTTTAGTCTCTGGCTTTCACAGACRCCAGATTTATTTGCAAAGACAATTTGTTGTGTGCAAAGCAGAGGCTGTGAGAATCAATCCTAGTGCCATAGCTAATGTCTGTCAGAGCCCRGTGTCTCGTCAACGCTCCGCCTCTGCTTGCAGTGGTAGATGCCAAGGACCTGGTGCAGCGAGACATGGCTGCAGACAGAACTGGAGCGTGCTGGCAGGCTTTGACTCAACTGCGTGGTGTGACCTTTCCTGCAGCTCTGGAGCTGGGAGCTGAGCAGGTYTCATAGGGTTTGAGCTTGCCTGTGTCTGGTTTTAGTAACATATCACAGTTCCTTGTGGTTAAATAGCTTCTCATCGGTCACTGGTGATTATGTCTCCTCTTCCAGGAGAACGTTCGTGCCCTGATGAAAGGGGTCCGGGCTGCAATGGGATACCGGCCTGGCAGCGGCCTCGTGCCTGTGACTACGCCCAATCCTGGGAATGTGGTAGGAAAGCCCTGGAAAAAGCATGGAAACAGGAACAAGAAGGAGAAAATTCGCAGGATCACTAAGCACCTGGAGGCTTAGCTGTGGCACTGGTATCTGGCGTTTCCAGGCCAGGGACTGCGCTGTCCTGCAGGCCTGAACTGAGGGGAAAAAAAGGATAAGTGGGCATCACTAGCTCACCTGGGGGCTCCGTGCTATGGATTGGCCTGGGCAGGGAATAAGAGTGGGCTCTGACAGTTGGAGCTCTTCCCTTCCGAGAACAAAAGAGACCTAGCCATTCATGTTACCTGGAAGCCAGCCCAGATGGTTGACTGCTGCTGAAACGCCCTTTCAATGGGAGCAGGTGGAGCCATGCAGGAATGTTTTGGGTTTTTTTTTTTTTTCCTTGTAAAACTGACTAAAATCTTTAAACAGTTGAATCTCAATGAGTGATGTTTGTTACATTTTGAGATGCTATTGCTATTGGTCATCTCTTTTTTTTTTTTTTCTTCTGCTTGTTTGTTGATTTGACAGAACACTTTAGTGTGTTGAAAAATGAGGTAAAAGGATCTTTATTGCCTTCTTCCTTCTCTGCTATACCAGCCCTATTCTGTAGAATCCAGTACTGAAACCATTCCTTATCTCCCAGCTTAARGCAGAGCAGAGCACAGCACACCATGCAAGGAAAATGCTGCTTTTATGTCCTTCACACTGAGCTGGTATCGGTTGTTTTTCTGTGTGACTTCCTGTTGGTATTTTAAAACACTAGCTCCGTGTGACAGGCCAAAAACCTAGTGCTAATTTGTCCTTAAATATATTTGAGATTTTACTTCCTATATGGTGTCATGTTCTGTCTCACTGACCTGTTAGGCATTGACCTAGTTGCAGAAGTGTCATAATAGCAGATTTTAATGCATACATTAGTATTTGACGCTAAAAAGACTGTACTTACTTGGGGTCAGACTTAAGTGAGATTTACTCCTTGGTTGCCCTGCTGAGAAAATGTTTGTGCACTTGGTCAGTGCTCTTCATTCCTAATCCAGCACAGGGAGTAATGGTAGGACTGGAAAGGCTCACAAAGACAAGTTGTGCTTTGTTTTTAGGTGGTGAGACATAATAACAGATGACGCTGGTCTCTGATGCTAAAAAAAGGGATTGCTGTCTTGTAATTTTGTACTTTTCAGGCCTTAAGTGTGGATGAAGAGATGAAAGCAACTGCTGAGCAGCAGATGGGGGGTGTGTAACCAAGCTGGTTTTTGTTTTGTGACCCTTTGTGTGCTTGTCCTGTACAGCCAATTTGCACTGTATATGCGGAGGGTCCTCTGACAACAGAGCTCTCACCTCGGCTTCTGCTTCCCCTGGAGTCCCTGCTCTCAAGTTCTTAATTACATCACTGGAGTGAAGATATTTCCGTGCCACTGTAAAACTAAAACATAATTATACTGAACGAATATGGTCAATGGTATTTTAAGTCAGTGTACCATAGTGGAAAGTAGGTTCTCGGGAGAGACTATTTAATCTGGTTCTCCTGGAGAAGGTGAGTTTTGCCTTTGTTTCCTGAAGAGGTTGTGCCCTAGCCAAATCAGTCTCTGATCAGACTTTCCGCACCCTCCTTGGAGGGATGGCTTCTGCTTTTGTCCCTTATAATACTTTAGGGACCTGATTGCTTAGAAATGCCCATTTCTTTTTGTCCTGTCTTGTGTGAAGCTATTATCTGTGAAATTACCTGTCAAACTGAAGTTGGGGTATCCTTTATTGAAGTTTTAAAATATTTTTTTTCTATTCTATTTCTCTCCTTCAAAGCATTTTGAATTCTTTGTTCTTGTTGCACGTACCCGAGTTTCCTTGTTTTGCATTCTCAGCCCTTTCCTGCCAGCTGGGTCTCCATGAGCCTCCTTGCTGGACAGGCTGTGTCCTGGTGTAGATACTTCCAAATCTAGTGAATAACAGCAGTCCCCAGGGTCTGAGGCTTGGGACGACTCTGCTTGTTGCTCACAGAAACCTTTGGCCACAAGACCTGCCAAAACACTGCAGTGTTTGCGTGAGTGAGTGGAGGGTAATGTAAATACGACTGAGCAAATAATGTTTGCTCAGGTTTGTTAAATGCAAACTGCTCCTTGCTGTGCTAAAGGACTCTTGCCTCGATAGAAGGACCATAAACAAGAGTTGTGAACCTAAAGGCTTGTTAATATTTTATGCTGCTACTGAGCAGTGGGAAAACTAGGTAATAGGTGAGGATCGTGGTTAAACTAATGCTTTCCTGTGGTGGTTTGGTCTGTTGCTGAACCGCATCCGCCCTGCCCCACCCTTGCTGGGGAATGCCAGCTGGGCTGTGTTGACAGCTCAATACAGCACATACAAGCAGCTGGCAGGCGTGAGGCAATGTGGGGACTGCTCTGTTGTCAGGGCCTGCACAAAGGAGACATTGTGCTTTGCCCTGGCCACCTGCTGAAGGAGCCTCTCTCTGCTGCTCCCGTTGCTTTCCACAGAAGGCAAATTTCCATTTTTTGAGTGTTGTTTTCTTAAAGCGCCTTGTGYGTGTAGAGGGAGTGTGCGGGCTGCAACTGGCTCCAGTCTGTTCTTTGGGATCTGCAGCACTTTCAGCACCGCAGCAGTCTGCCTCCCCTTTTAGGGGACTTTGCTTTATAATGCAAGCAATTCATTTTCCTGGCTGATGTTGTTACCTGCTGCACTGATACCTGCAGCAGAAGCGCAGAGCTGGTTTGGGAATACAGTTTGAAGCTGAACTTCCCTTTTATGGTATCTTGCGCTTGCATCATGAACTACAGTTTTCCTCCCTGCAGGGCAGGAGCTGGAGCTGCCATTCCCCTCCAGGTCTCTTCTGCCCGGTTTAGGGAGCCCTAGTCCGACCAGGAGTCTGCTCCCAGCAGCGTATGGTGCTTTCTGTGCCGGGGTGAGCTGCTGGGTGCTGTACCATGGGCGGAGGGTGGTGCTGGGTGCTGTACCTGCGGGGCAGTGCTGGCAGCCCGTGGTGGCACTCCCTGCCCAGGGACACTCAGAGCCAGCCATGCAGGGAACTCTGGCTGCGGGGCACAGTGGCTCTGCCACCTGGCCAGCGGCTTGCCTGGCCGGGGAGCCGGGCTGCGTGTCCTGGGGGCTCTGGCCACACTGTGCTGGATCACTGCCCGCTCGCTGTAACTCCCTGGGGCTGGGCTGGGCTGGGGGAGGCTGCAGGGCTGCTCTGCTCCGACATCCCGCAGCGCCGAGCATGGCTGGAGCAGCCTGTCCCTCTGCCCTAGGCTGTCCTGCGGGTGTCTGGGGCAGGGCCGGCGGCAGGCGTCCATCTTCTGCCTCCTGTACAGCTTCCTGGGCCACATCTGCAACACAGTCGGGGCACTGCTTGCTAGCCAGTTTGGCATCCAGGTGGGCAAGGCTCTGTGTGGCAGGGTGGGGATGCCCCCCTGCACCCTGCCCAGCCTCCGCTGCAGCCGTGGGACTCACACCTGCCTGCCGGAGGTGCTGCTCTGCTGCCCTGGGGTGCTGGGCCTGGAGAGGGGAGGATTTTGGCAGCCTGGCTCAAGATGGCATGGCAAATGCAGCCCCTCATGTGGGGGGCTGTGAGCTGCTGCCTGAGGTTTTGCATTTCAGGGAGGTTCAGCCTCCCTGTGCCATCGTGTCTCTCCCCAGATCCTCACAGGTGCCTACATGGCTGTGGCCAACATCATCCACTTCCTGCTCACCCTCTTTCTCCCGTGCCCACCTGAGTCCCCGAAGACAGCAGGTTTGTGCAGAGGTGCCCCTCCTGCCATCGATGCAGGTCAGCAGCAGCCTACTCCGAGCTGAGGGCTTCAGGGAGCACTGTGTGGCCCGGTGTGGGCACCTTGGGGACAGCAGTGCCTGGGGTAGCGGTGTGGCACCCTGGGCAAGCAGGGGGTGGCTAGGTGGCCCCTGCGATGGGCGAAGAGTGGGGGACCCAGCACAGCCCATGAGGGCAGGATGGGGCAAAGCCTGTCCCTGAGGATGATGCCCTGAAAGTGAGCCTGTGTCCCATGCAGGCCTGCCCCACTGGCGGAGGAGGCAGCAGCTGCGGGATGGCCTGCTCGCCCTCACCCTGCCCCTGTTGATGGGTGCTGGTGGGTCTCTGCTGGCACCCAGCCCCCGGCCTTCCTGGGAGCAGCTCCAAGGAGCCCAGCGGAGGCTGCTCGGGGTGACGTTTGAGGTGAGCTGTCCCCTCCTTGTCCCCCCGAGGGTYGGGTGGGCAGCGGGCAGAGCCGGGGCGAGTACAAGCAGCTGCCAGGCTCTGAGCACTGGCAGGTTCGGTTGTATTTTCCCCTTTAGCACCCTCAGTGCTGCCCAAGCTGGCATCTTGGCTTCCCAGGGCTTTGTGTCCCTGGGGTGCCCCAGGCTGGTTCAGGACCCACCCCAGCCCCTGCATCCCAGGGGGAGGGGGCCAGGAGAGGCAGCCCCCGCACACTGTGGCACTTCTGGTCTGGCAGGAGGGGGGTGAAGTCCTTGGGATCATCAGGGGGGCCTGGAGCAGCTGGTGGGGACTGGGCTTCTGCTGGGTGGTATGTGCTGGGTGCTCTCTGGGTGGGCTCCTGCCTTTCCTGTTCTCCCTCCCTCAGGACAACAGGGAAGTGCTGGGGTTTGTCCTGGGGCTGCTCTCCGCCTTCATTGCCCTCACGGCCAGGATCCCCGCGTTCTCCAGAGCAGTAAGTGTCTGCCTGGCACAGTTGCCCTTATGCCCCCCAGTCCCAGACAGGGCTCCCCAGCCGTGATGGTGACTCCTGTGTCCTGTTGCAAAAGCCCTGGGGGRACATGGGGTGCCTGTGCCTCCTGCACAGCTCCTCCCAGCTGCTGGTCCTCAGGGCAGCTGCAGGGTTTGGCACAGCAGCCCCCTTCCCAGTGGGGTGCGGGGTGCCCGTGCTGGCTGCAGCAGTGTCCCCATCTGGGGACAGGGTCTGTAACTCCAAAGTAGGCTCTGGGCGGCTCAGTGCAGGGGGAAGCCGTGCCCATGGAGGCAGCTATGGGCCACCCTCTGCTCGGCCACAGCCAGCATCCTCTACGCAGCAGCGATTGTCACCCACAACCAGCAGCCTGTGCACATCCTGCGGGCCCTGCCCTGGCTCCTGATTGCCCTGGGCTCGGCTGCGCTGGATGTGGCCGCATCCTTTCCCAGCTCCTCTCCCAGGGCTCTTGGCTGGGATGAGGAGGTGGATGGGGCACAGCTCCTCTCCTGGACCCGGTGCCTGGGCTGTGGGACTGGCATGGGGAGGGGGCTCCACTGTCACTCCAGAAATACCCTTAATGGGGGCTCAGCTCCTGTTCCTTGCCTGCACGGCCAAGAGCCAGATGGGCCAGCAGCTTGTACCAGAGGTCCCTGATGCCTGGGACCTCCTGGCTGGAGAGGGGGAGGAAGATGACGGAGGAGCAGAGGAAGAAGAAGTTTTTTTCTCTCTCTGGTTGAAGGGCAGAAAGGAGAGCTGCCCTGCTCGGCAGCATTACTGCTCTGCCTCCCTAGGGGCAGGTGGAGGGATGTAAGGGGCCGGGGCCCGCTGGAAGAGTGGTACGGAGGGTTAGCATGCTGCAGGGCACAGCTGGCACTAGGAACGTCACCCTCACCACAGGGCCACATGCATTTTCCTGCTATGCTGACCTGGGTGCAGCTCCCAGATGCTCCCCTGGCCTCAGTGGTCGCTGCAAGGGTGGGGGGCTGGCGGGGGTCCCTCACCCCCCCTGCTCTCTCTGGGAGGTGGGGAGGGCCTGGCTGCAGGATCCAACTGTGTCAGCTCAGCACCATCCTGCACCTACCCAGGTCCCCAGTTCTTGGTGTGGCTAGAGTGACACTGCTGTTGGATGGGGGTGGGTGCTATGTCCCTTGGTGCAGGCTGTGGTGCGGGYGCAGCTCTCCTGGTTGTAGCTGACGTGGCTTGCTGTCCTTTGCAGGCTGCAAACTGGATCCCGCTTAACATGTTTCCAAAACCCAGATCCGGGTGCAGGATGGTGGCAACCAGCCACTGCCTAGACCTGATGATCAGGCTGGTGCAGGAGGTGAGAGGCTGCTRGGGCTTGGTGCACCCCCGGGGCTGGGGCAGGATCCAGGGTGGGTCAGGGATGGTCTTGCCTGTCTGGTGGAGAATGGGATCTCTGCGGATGGCTGTGGGGTGTGTGCCCAGATGGCGGGGTGGGCAGTGGATGCATCTGCCTTGCTGTCCTGCACAGCATGGAGAGGCCAGCAGCTTGCGGATGCTGTTACAATGTGAGCCCAGAGGCGCTGTGCACGCACTGGGGCTGCTGGGTTTTGGTGTTCTCGGTGATGTTTCCCTTCAATGTCCTCCTCTTGCTTTCTGTCACCTGTCAGACTGGTCACAGCGTGGCGAGGCTGCCCAGGGATGCACAGCTGGGTGCAGCAGGCCCTGCGCCACCACAGCCCCCTGCCTGCCCCTCGCTCCCAGCCCTGCGCGCTGGGCTCTCCTCATCCAGCTCTTCCGATGCTGCCTCCATCAACTCAGAGCTCGAGGTCAGTGCCTGCTCCTGGCTCTTTAGACGCTGTTTCTTCTACCTTTGGGGCTCCGCCCTGCTGTAGCATGTACATTAAGGCATCCACCCCATACAGCGACAGTCCTGGCGCCAGGGGCAGGTCTAGAGCCCTGTTCAGATGGATCCATCCCAGAGCAATGCCCAGGACGCTGCTGAGGCGCAGAGGCTGCTTTGTAGAGCAGAGCTCAGAAAAGAAGTGTGGAGACTAGTTTATTCTGTCAACGTGTGGGTGAACCACCACGGCATCTCTGCACCCCCTTGCACAAGTGTGCCAGCCATGCTCGCAGCCTCACCTGCCCGCCTGGGGAGTCTCCATCCATGGCTGCTCCCGAAAAGGCTGGAGCCAGGGTGAACTCCAGGCTGTCCCAGGCTCACTCAAAGGCCTTTTTACTCTGGCTGAGCTGTAGCTGGCACGGCCCTGCAGAGAAGCCACTGTGAAATGAGGCAAGACTTGTACCTTTTCACAGCTTCTTTGCTACCTCCTGGTRTCTTGCTTAGTTTCTCCTAAGGGCTTTTCCCACTCAGGCTGCTGCTGTTCGCTGCCAGAGGGTTTCAGTGCAGGTCTCCCTGGTGCAACACTGGCCCCAGCTCTGGCCTGGAGGTCCAGAAGTCTGGGAGTGTCCTTCACACACAGGAGTTGCTGTTGCACGTCAGAGCTGCTGCCTAGGCTGTCCATCTACCAGAAAATGTGCTTTGCAGGGTCTGTTTTGTGGGGAGAGCAATATTTGTTTACTCTTTTGGGGGGAGAGCAATATTTTTTATTCTACCCCTGAAAATGGAAGCATTGTAGGTGAGCAAGTGAGGGGGATGCCAGGATGTACTCACCAACTGCAAATGCCTGAGCTGCTCTGCTGTGGGGCACCATGGCTCTTCTACCTCTGCAGTCCATGGCAGGTGATGTACAAGCCTCACTTCCCTCAGCTTTGCAGGGCCGGCACTACACAAAAAAAGTCCTTTTCCCATCTGCAGACCATGCTGTGTGGCTGGGCAGGGTCAYGGTCAGGTTTCTCTGATCTCTTCCCAACATCTCAGCACAAGGATCAGTGGGATGATGACTTTTGCACCAGGGAGTCCCGCAGCGAGGGGCTGCCGTGCGTGCATCTCGCCAGCTTTCTGCAGTCACAGCCTGGTCCAAAAATACTTCATTATTCATCTGGAGGAGGCTGAAATCCTTCTCTCCTGCCGTTAGGGGCCGGCCTTTCCAAGGCAGAGGGAGGACAGCCCTGGCCACGCAGGCAGGCGTCCCCAGAGCAGCAGTGTTGGGTCCCGTTGCAGTTAGGGATCCCAGCAGAGGTGCAGGTCCCCGGGGACTCCCCCGGCACCACCCCTGCAGAGCAGCGCACGAACTAGCTGTTCCCAGCCAGGCTGCTCGAGAAGGTGGTCAAGAGGACCRTGCTGGGCAAAGCGGCTCTTGGCCTGGCAAGTCAGGAGCCAGGTCCAGGGCTTCTCAGGCTGCTTCTGCTGAAGTTAAGCAGCTCTTTCCTGGTTGTCCTGAAACACCGTTGCTTTAAAGTAAGAAGCAGCCTTTTTTTTTTTTTTTTTTTTTTTTTTTTTTTTTTTTTTTTTTTTTTTTTTTTTTTTTTTTTTTTTTTTTTTTTTTTTTTTTTACCTCTGCTCAAAGCTCCTTCCCTGCTCCCATGAGCTTTAAGCCATTGTGTGGCCCCAGCATGTTCCTCAACCCCATGTGTCTGTGAGGAGCAGTGATGTGCTCTGCCACCTCCCTGCATGGTAGCTTTAGTCCAGCTTTTTTCCTGAGTTTGTTTTCTTTTTTTTTTTTCCCTTTTGCCGCAGAAATGTTGGGGAAAAATATCGCTGGGCTGCTGGGAGAGAGGCAGGGACCAGTTCCCCAGGGCACCTCAGACTATAATTTCTAAGGGCTAAATGCATGAGGTGCCCAAGACATCTTGGGACATGAAGAGAGGTCATGGTGAGGACAAGAGGAAAAGAAACTGCTCCTGACTCAGAGGAACTCTGCCCCAGTGTTTTTTTCTTGCTGTGGCTGTGGGAAAAGGGTGTCCCGTGTGTGGTGTCAGGGCGGGAGGGCTGCACTTACTGGGTGGAGCAGACTTGGGTTTGCACTCCTGGAAACGTCCCCCTCTGATCCCCAGCCCCTTGTCACTTGGGAGTCATAGCAGTTGAGGCAAAGAAACAGAAACATCCTCGTGTCGCTGATGGGAAGTTCCCACAGTCCAGCCAGGCTTTTGCTGCCTGCACAGAGTCAGAGGGAAGCTGGAAGCCTCTGCAGAGCCCCTTTGTGTTGGCCAGTGTTGGTGAACCAGCCGAGCTTCATCTGGAGCTTCACAGGGTTTTTAGCAAGGGTTGTCTCTGCTTGATGGCTCTCGGAACTGGCTTGCAGCAGCACAGGAGGATGCTCAGGAACCGTTGCTGTGGGGGTCCAGGGGAAAAGGGATTCTCCCTCTCTTGACGCACTCCATGTCTTGCTCAGCCACCACCCCATGTGCTCCTGAGCCCTTTCCTCAYGTTGCCTGGGCGGGGAGGGAAGCGTGTGAGAAAAATGGAAACCAGTGTTGTTCTGCTTTGAGCTTTGCTTGCGTTGTTGTGGAGAAAGGGAGAACCAAGTACTTTCTAGTTTCAAACGTAGCCAATTCCCCCTTCTGGAAAGAGGCAGTGCAGGCCCTGTGCTGCCTGCGGGGAGCAGTGCTGCCTGGGGCTCCCTCACACCCGGCTGTGGCACCRCCTGATCCTTTCTCTTCACAGTGGGACTTTGAAGACATGATGGTGCAGTGGAGCCAGCCCAGCCCTGCTGCTCAGCCTCGCTGCGTGCTGTGCCCAGCCACCTTCGGACATCCTGCAGCCCCTCTGAAATGTCCCAAGCAYCCGTCCCCCTGGCCAAGCAAGCAGTAAACAGCAGAAGGTGCTTGTTGGGGCTCCCCTGGCAGAGGTGGTAAGCTCTGGGGTGCCATCATAGGCTGCCATGCTGTGCCCGGAGCACTGCCTGGGTGGAGCAGTGACAGCTTCCAGCGTCTCCTTTCGCCCTTGTCCTGCTGCAAAGGGGTGTGGGGGTCCCCCTTCCCCGCCACTGTTGGCTGCGCTCCCTGGGATTGGGGCTGCGGGAGAGGTGCAGCCTCATAGCTGGGTTTAAACCCAGCAGTCTCCTCTTTTGGTTGGGCTGGTGTTTTCCCCAGCATTGGGGGTTACAAGCCCTGCCCAGTCACACTCTGCAGACTCTAGAATTGAAGCCTGCTGATCCACCCACCAAGGCAGGAGATGGGGACAGTCCCCACTGTGGCTTCCCGCTGGTGGCTGCCACGCTTCCCGGTCATCCCTGACTGCTGAACACTAGCACAGTGAGCCAGGGACCAGTGAGACAGAAACCCACCTGGAAGGTTATATATGTCTTAAGTGCTGTACATGGGGGACTGACCTATCACTTGTGGTCTGCCTGGCAGGTACTGTCTGCTCCCGCCAGCGGCCATAAGGGAGAGCACTGCCAATTGCTCCGATGGGGAGGTGAATTTCTTGCCCTGGGATGATTTTGTGCCTCAAAATGTGTGTAGTGCAGGCCAGAGGAAGCTGCAGAAACGTGGGAGCCCATGCAAAGGTCAGGAGGAAGCAGCCAGTTTGCATTCACAGCGTGTTCAAGTGCCTTGGGCCCCATGTGCGCTGGTGAGGCTGCAGCTGCAGTGCGGGCATCCCCAGGATGCTGCAGCCCACACTGGTGGATTTGTTGCACGTGAAGCACTGCTTTGTCTCAAACCTTGTCCATATCTTTCAAATCCATGGGCCATGCCCTGCTGCCCCAGCCCTGGGATGCTGGGGGGGGGGGCGGGGAAGAGCCCTGGGTGTGCGGGACACTCGGCTGGAGCAAGAGGATCCACGACGGGGACTGGGGGACCTGCCTGGCTGCTCTCCTGCTCCCCTCTGTTACAGAGCATGGGGGAAGAGAAGAGCTTCCAGCGCAGGAGAGTGGTGGAGAGCACAACTGGGGCCAGTTTGCTCCCTGCAGCCAGAGCTTAGCTCTTTGCCCCAGGATGGGTGGTGGTGGGTCCTACAAGGAGCACATCAGGGAAAGAGCCTTTCCTATAGCCCTGGGCTGACAGTGTCTCCCACAGTCTTTTCTGAGGTGCTGGTGGCTTGTAGCCGTCCTTCCCTCCCAATGGCACACATCCTGCCCTGGCCCCCGGGCTCCACTCTAGCTAAATAAACTGGAAGGAAGAAAGAAACAGGAGACCATGGTGTTTCAATGCCATGGTCAAATCTCATCAAGCCATGCTGCCTGGCACTGCCATCCTTCCAGGTGAACAGCTGAGCTGGCACCTGCCTGGGGCAGTGGAAAATGCACGGCTCATTAACAGGGTGAGGCTTAGCAGGGTGAGGTTGGGGCCCCAGGGTGGCCAGACCCTGCCTGGTTTGCCTGCAGCAGCAAAAGGAGCCTTTGCAGAGCTCCTGCTGATAAGAAGTGCCTGCATTCATGTTTCCGAAGGCCCAAGTGAACTGCTGAGTGGCGAGGCTCAGAAATCCAGACGCCAGACAATGGAAAGGCTGGAAACATAAAGGAAAGGAAATTCTTCTGCTGTATTGCCTTTCCTATGGCGATAAGATAACCCAAAGTGAAACAAAAGTCTCCGCTGCAGACGGTGGGGTGGGCACCTCAGCCGCTTTAGAAAGCAGCAGGAGGATGTCTGCATGAGCCAGGATCTCCCGAGCTGGCGGGGCGCAGACGGCGTGTGCATGGGTGCGCAGCAGGCAGCAGTGTTTGCGGTGCTTTGCAATGAGTCTTGAAACAACAGGTAACCTGGCCTGCTCCTGCTCCATCCCACGGGCCCATCCATGTTCTTCATTTACACACTGACAAGATAAATCTTACTTTAAATGCTCTGGAAGAGCTGAGAAAAGTGAGGCCGTGACATTTGCTAGTGATATGTAATTATTGGGTGTATGAAATCCCAAAGCTGGTGCCAGAATGCGTTGAAGGGATTTAGCACTGCTGAGTGGCTGGGGGACAGAGTGACAGGTTATATTGCATGTCAGAGCGGTGGAGACAGGGACAGAGAGCATGTCCATGCAGTCAGGGCAGCGAGCAGGATTAGCCGCTGCCACAGAGGAGGCTGGTCGTGGGAGTGCGGTGCCGTGTGGGAGCTGCTACGGTATGGATTGCAAGTGAATCCGTGCCATGCTGGTGTCTGTGCAGCGCTGCGCATCCCTCATAGCACCCAGAGCTATGTAGGCCATGAGAAGAGGAGCAAGGACAGCAAGGGGTATGGATGGCATCTGAATAAGGAATGACTAAATGGGGCGAGCCTCTGAAGAGGTGTCCTGTCCCAAGGAGGGGATGTGGTGGGGTGGGTACCGTCGGGGCAGCAGGGGAAAGGACAGGAGAAGTGCCTCTGCTGCCTCTCGGAGCACCAGGGAGCTCTGAAATGAAACTGGCCAGAGACAAGCTCAGTCTACAGCCTGCATGCTCAGAGAAAGCCCAAATTAACTGCGGAAATCATTGTGGGCTATTTTGGGCAGTGAGACTGGGATGAATGATGAGCGGAGTTCAAGGGGGCAGGCCAGGGCTGCCCCTCTGGCTCAGGAAGCCCCCGGGCTTGGCCACTGGGAGCGGCAGGGTGGGCTGCAGGTCACCCTGCGCTGCCCTGCTCCACTTTGGCCCCAGAGGTGAGCCTCTGGACTGCCCCAAGGGCCGCTTTGGTGTCCCATCATTAACAGTTAAACTGCAGACAACAGCAGGACGGGTGCCGTGCCCAGTGGGGCAGCGCCTGCTCCCTTCTTGTGGGGGGGTCCTGGGATAGGAGCCGTGAAGAGGCGCGATGGTGTTTGCTCAGGCTGTGGGAAGGGATGTTGCAGGCTGCAGGGACCTGGGCGAAAGGAGGAGCTGCGCGGGAAGGTGCTGGAGCTCAAGCACATCACATGTTACTGTGGTTTGCAGCTCTGCAGCAGCTACACTTGGTCTCTGCCTTGGGGTGCAGCGAGGAGAAATCGGTGGTCTCAGCCCTTTCAGATCTTGTATTCAGTCCACCTGGGTTTTCCCCCTTTGGTTTTACACTGACGGCCCAGCTTTGGAAAGCAGAGGGCTGAGCTGTAGGCATAGGGAGACGTGCAGGAATCGGGACAGCAGCAGCTTTGGTCGGACGGTTGTGACGCTTGCAGCGCCTGGTGGTCTGTCCCTTTGTCCTGCCTTGGGAAGCAGGACCCGGCAGCAGAGCAAAAAAGGGCACAAAGCACCGTAGCACCGTAACACCGTGCAGGATTACACATCCGTGCAGTGCCATTTGCTGTAACCTCTCTGCTCACTCCCTTTAGCCCTCAGTGGCTGCTTCTGCTGGGGTATTTGGGGAGCTACCACTGGCACCAGCACCTTTGATGGAGATCACCCCACCAGCAACCACGGTCATGCTCAGGGAAATGAAGAGCTCTTCCCAGCGCAGAGCGCACTGGAGCATTCCCAGCACTGCTGCCAGGCCACACCTGCTGCAGCCTCGCATTGCATAAGCAGTTGCACAACGAGGCTGGCTGCATGCACCCAGCGTGGCCCCTGTGCTGTTGCCCCTCTCGGGCAGGTGAACCGAGTGGGCCAGGCAGGCGTCCCCTGTGGGACATCGTTGCTGGCTGTCCTGATGGCCATCACAGCTGCCTTTCGGGTCTTCTCCTGCCCTGTGGCTTGCAGCAGAGGTGAGCCGAGCACCTGCTGCTCCCTGCTGTGCCAGGGCACATGGTTTGTGGGGTATCTGGACCCGCTCACGAGGCTCTTTTGGCCCTCCCAGCCCTGCCAGGGAGGGTCCCTGGGCGGCCTCGCAGCAGCGAGGAGTGGAGAGATGGCAGGAGTGACCTGCTCTCCTCCCTGCGGGGATGCTCTGCAGGCAGAGTTGGGCTCATGGACTGCTCTTGGTGAGATGACACAAGCTCTTCAGGAGAGGATCCTCTTTGCCCTGGAACTGGGAACCACGTGCCTCCTGTTGCAGCTGGTGTTTCAGGACCCAAGCTGTCCCTGGGGTCAGGCTGAGCATCCCGGGGGCAGGACGGCCGCTGGCTGTGCTGGGTCCCCCGTGCTGTGGTGGCGCAAAGCTGRGTGCCTTTGAAGTGCCCTGCACCGCTCTCTGCACCGCTGTCGGGCAGGATCTGAGCAGCCATTGTGCAAAACAAAACAAACCCTTCCTATCGTGTCAGAGGCTGAGGGTGGCTCTGCTTCCAACTGCGGGGCTGAAGAGCGCAGCTCTGCCAGAGCCTGCTGATAACCATCTCCCCTTGCAAAAGAGTTCAAGTCCCTGCTCCTGGAGGGTGATGTCACCTTAACATCACTTGAAGGCTCCCAATAAAGGGATCAATCTAACTCCAACTGCATCCCCACCAGGGCTGCAAACACAATGTACTGGGCGCAGCCAAAGTGAGCACAGCCAGGGCCCTGCGTCCTCTTTTGCCTTCGGGAGGCTGCCCGGACCCCGCACAGCGCAGCGCCGGGGCTGGGAACAATAGTGGCTGCGGCATTGCTGCGGCCAGGGTGGGCGATTACTGAAAATCATGTGCTTACCCCGGCTGCGACAAAGGCAATTTGTCAAAGTCCCATTTTCCTTTCCCTGATAAGATAGGGCTTGCGGAGTACAATAATGCTTTCCTGAGATACAATTGTGGCTCTTCTACCCGGCACACACAGAGGGGAGGCTAAATTTGGCCTTGCTGGGCTGGCAGGGGGTGAGAGGAGGCCCCCGTCTGTGCGYGGGCCACGGTCCAAGGGGCAGAGTGGCTCTCTGAGCCCCGAGGACCAGGACAGCCCCGGGGGCAGCAGGGTCACGCTGCCTCCCGCAGGCTGGCACGCTCCCTGCTCCCTGCCGGCACTCCTGGAAGGTGCCACGGCTGCAGAAGGAGCTGTCGCTGCCGGCTTCGTGATACGGAGCTGATACAATGCGGCACGATGCTGCAATCCTGCTGACATCTGGTAAACCCTGCCTGGGGCTGGGGTGGCCAGGATCAGTGTTGCTCCCCCTTACCCTTGCAGGCACCCAAGGCATGTAGCTGCACCCTCACGCCCTCTTCCCGCCCGTGCTTTGAACGTTATCCTGTTCTAAAGGCAGCACTGTGATGCAAGGCCAGTGTTCATGCCCTGGCCAAGGRAAGCTGCCCATTCCCAGCTGTCTGCACTGTGGCTTGCTGGCCAAGCGTGGGCAGGAAGGCGTTCTTGGCTGCCTGCTGCAAGCCGGTCCCTCCGCAGGCAGCTCCAGTGCCACCACAATCTCAAGAAGAAAGCAGTAAACGGCACCATTGACAAAGCCAGACCTTATGAAATCCCTGGCCTCCCTGGGAACCAGACCTTGTTAATAATATATATAATATTTGTAGGTGCTGGATCTGGCCTTCCTCGGGAGGGTAATGAGCAGCACACCCCTCCGGCGGAGCCGATGTTTCCATTTGGGCATATTGCTTGGGATGCACTTTCTGCACAGTTTGAAATCTGAGCATAATACTATCTTCATGAACCACGTTCACCAGTCTGATAACGTGACCCAACAAAAGGTCAATGGAAAAGTTAATATAATTTATTCGCTGATTTAAAAAAAAATCTAATCGTCTGTTTTTCCTTTTTCCTGACCCCCCACCCGCACCCAGCGCCCTGCTGACATTTTCCAGCCATTCCCAAAACAATGGCCAGGGTGGGAATGCTCCGAGCAGGCGCAGCTTTGGAGGAGGCTTTTCCTGAGGGGCTGCAGCCGCATCTGGCTGCTCAGCTCCCCCCCTCGAGAGGTGTGCAGGGGATGCTGTGCTCAGCCAAGGTCACCGGCCTGGCCAGGGACAGGGCTGGCACCAGGTTGGGTTTGGGCAGACCTAGTGGCTTCAGTGTGTTTGCTGGGCGTCCTCTGCTCTACAGGGTGACTTGAGCTCACCTGCTTTGAGCTCGAAGGGGGACCTTCACATCTGCTGGTTTTGTAGCTGTGGACAGGAGGGAAGGAGGGTCCAGCCAGGTCCCCAGCTGTCAGGCATAGCTGCTGGAGCAGTATGGCCAGATGTCTTGGATGCAGCCCTCAAGGACCCCAAGAACATCCTCTCCATGGACACAGCCCTTTGGGGAGGTCTCCATCAGCACGTGCTACGCTGCCTTGCGGGAAGGCTGCAGGAAGCCCCAATGCGGTGCGTAGATGTGTGCACATAGGTGAACTCCTTTGCACCCATACGTGAGCAGGTGGGACCTGCTGTCACGCAAACACCGCTCTTCCTTGCATAGTCCTCCCTTCGGGTTTCCCAGCCACCAAGAGCATGCTGCCGCTTGCTCAGCCCGGGGCAGGGGGTTGAAAGCTGCTTTACGCCATAGCTACTCAGCAACCACTTGTCTCCTCATGCCCTGGAGCCTGTGCTGTCTGCAGAGCCCCAGGAGGTGTCTGGAGCAATCAAGAAGCCAGATGGTTGTCAGGGCATGACCTGTCCTGAGGAGGCAGATGAGCTTGCTTCATTAGGGGGGAGCTGCAAAAGTAATTAGTCATTTCTTATGCTAATACCTTACAGATGCAAAAAAAGGACCCCAGAGGGCAAGGGATGGTGGAAAGGATCCAGCAGCGTCTTGTTCAGCATTAGCTGCTGCTTAGAAATGGTGGCTTTGGAGCTGCCGCCCTGCTGAGCTGTGGGAGGGAGAGCATGGGGAAACCATCTTCTGGCATGGGCTGGGGGAAGGAGAAAGCCCAGAGCTGCCCATTTCTGTCAGGGTGCACCACTGCCGAGCTCTGTCATGGTGCTATCATGGCTGGGCATGGAAAACCCTGGCTCTTATCAGCAAGTGACTGTCCTCCCTGGCTTCTTCGCAGCGCTGTCTCCAGGCCTGGTTGTTGCTGAGGAAAGGCTGGAGAGATGGAGGGAGCCCGAGCAGTGTGGCTTGGAAAGCAGGGGGCAAAGGAAAAGCAGGTAACTTCTAAAGTCTGTAGTTTCAGAAGAGCAAAATGAGCCTAAACATGATCTCGCCTTGTGTTTTGTAAAGCTGGGTCGTGCATGTTTGTGTGTAGGGCTGGCTGTAGCCTGGGGGCTCCCCCGTGCAGCTCTGCCTGCTGCCCACCTTGCCCGGTGCCCTGGGGTGCTGCTGCCTGCCAGCAAACCCAGCCTCCCCGACATGGGGGAACTGGGCTCCGTGCTGGGGATGCTCCCCTGCCTTGCTTTGGGAGCTCAGGAAGGGAGGAGAGCTGGAGGCAGGACCCCCGGGGCCTGGGCTCTGTAGCAGGTAGCCGTGCATTCCTCCAAGCCTCTCACAATCAGGATGGTGCTGTGCCCAACAGCCCATCGCACTGGTACACCTCACCAAGGCCAACAGCAGGCATCCCTTGCGTAGAGCTGCTTGTCTCGTGTTGCTCTGCAGTTACCAGACTGTGCTGCTTGTGTTCCCAAGGCTTTCTGCCCACCCTAGGAACTGCTTTTCAGTGTCTTGTGGGTGAGCTGATCTTCTCTGGCCCTTGCACAAGATGTTTTTTGCCCATCAGCACATTTAGCTCCTGCTCTGTTGCAGCTGGTGCCGGGCCACGCTGGCTGGGCACGCCAGTCCTGATGGCAGCGATGCCGCCGGTCTGCCGGGCGAACGGGGAGCCACTGGGGCGGCAGAGGGCATTGCAGAAGCACAGCTTCGCAGACCGTAATAAACTTGTAGACTTTGCCTGATTAGCTGAAATAACGGAGATGAAAAAGTTATTAATGAGGATGACTGACGGTGGGCCAAATGACCAGACAGTGTAACCTGCCTAGCCTCCTTCTCCAAGGCGCCGTGCCAAGGAGAGGAGATGCATGCAGGCTCTGGCCGCCTGTGCTCTTTGAAAGCAGGCATGGCCCAGCCTTGCTCCGGAGAGCACGAAGCAGAAGAAAGGCTTGCCAGTCCTCCGCTTTGTTGTAACAGCACAGACCGCTGGTCTGCCGGGCAGTTTCCCAGGAGGTGCTGTGAGAACAAGGTTGCGTAAGTCACTTCAGCAATAACTCTGCTTGCTCTGCCCTGGACCATGCTGTTAAAGTCGTGTCCTGTCTCCAGGCACAGCAGGGATTAGGAGTTGTTCCTTAACCTGGGAGGACAGGGGTATCTTTGGTTTGAGATCTGTGATAAACCCCTGGAGAAGCTGTGGATGCCAAACACCCCCTGTCCTGCCCATGTTGCAGTCCCCAGTGGCATGGCAGTAAAAGGGAGATTTGTGTTTGATTCCCTGATGGGAAGGTACACAAGCTGTCTCCTCACCCTGAATTTCAGTGCACTTCAGCTCCTTACTGCATGCTTGCCCACTCTGGGCCAGCTCCCGTCGGAAATGGCCAGGATGGTGGTCTGCACAGACCTTCAGCCTGGCCCAGGATGGCTGCAAGAGCTGCTGCTTCTCTGCAATTGATGTCGAAGGACAGAAGGTGAAAGCAAGCATTGCTATAAAAATCAAATCCAGGTTTTTTTTTGGCTCAGCAGGGGAACTTTTCTATGATAAATATGTCTCAGAAACTGGGAATCCAAACAGCAATAGTTCAAAGACATTTTTCCGGTGCTGCAGACTAAAGCTGCTCATCACAGCACAGCCCTTGTCAGGCTAAGTGTAACAGGGATTGCATCCTCACTTCCCGCCAAGGCACTAATTTGCAGATCTTGAAGAATGTGCCAGTGGTATTTCAGCAGCTCTAATGCTCTGCAGCCTGTGAAGGCTGCACAGTAACTGAAAGGAAATATCTTTGTTTTTATTCACTTGGCTTTATTCCTAATTCACTCTTTGATGCCATCAGCCTGGGATAATACATTTTCAGAGATATGCTTGAAATTAAGGAAATGAGTCTGATTAAGTCCTTTAAACATACTTTGAGGGAGAAATGTACAACAATAGAGGTATTAAAGGCCCTATTTTCAAGCAATTCTAATATGAAATCAAAACATCGCGCTGCTAGATGGTGAGGTCCATTAGTGCTGTGTGTGCATTCTTCAGCTAGAGAGGGTATCTCCTTCTCCAGCTAGAAAAGTTGCCAGAGAGCTTGAATCTGTCCTCTGTGCTGGGTGGGCAGTGAGAGGCAGATTCATTTCACAGTCCCCTTACTGGCAGCCAAATAATAAATGCACAAGCACTTGCCCTTTGCCAATAGTACTCTGCTAGGTAAAAGTGATGGTTTCTCAAGAGTCTTGCGTTCAAGGTTTGCCTGCATATTTTTTTTTAGCTCTGTTTAGATAGTTGCTTTATTTTTCTTAGCTGTCCTGGGGTAGTTTATCAGTAAATAGGTTGCCTAGTATTGCGTTTATGCTGTCCGTTGGTGTGGGTGGAGCTCCCCCCACTTACTGGAATACTTCCCAGTGAAGTCAGTAGCTTTGCAGGTACCTTGCTGGGTCCCCTTGGCAATTTCTCCCTCTGGCTGGGACAAGTGCTATGAAACTCAACCTTCCTTCACAGTGCGGCAGCCTTTGCTCTGCTGTTACCATCACCAGTGCTATGTGGTGCCCAAGGATTTCAGCTCAGCCTGGGGGCTGGATGTGGCAAGCCCTGTACAAGCCATCAGGAGACCCATGTCCTTGGTGGAGACGATCCATCAGCGAGCTTCTGGGTGAGCGCTGCATGGCAGCATTAAGAAACAATACAGTGGAGGTGTGAAAGCAGGTAGAGGTACTCAGATCCCACTTTTCTTTAGGTATGATACAGGCTAGGCAAAGTCTGACAGTCCTATTGACTGCAAGACTTCTGCATTATTTAAAATAAAGAGGGGAGGGGGGAAAGGGACGAGTACCAACAAAAAGGACGTGCCAAGCAGCTGCACAGTGATTCAGTTACGGCTTTGTGGCAGCAGGGAGCCAGGAGAGGAGAGGGGATGGTCTTTAAAAGGCCTGAGAAGTAACCTGGAGACAGGCGTGACCTCCTTTACTGCTTCCCATGGCAGTCGTGGGGAGAGGAATGGGAAAGCACAGTATTATTTATTCCATCTACTATAAAAAGTGACTATTTAAGATCTTGTTCGAGTAAATGGAGCAATGAATTCCCCTTTCACTCTGACTGCTGCTGAAGGCATGTGACTTATTAGATATGCTGCTGTTGTAATGGAAATAACTAGCCAGGCTATTTTAAACCAAGAAGAACTGGATGTCTGGGGAAAGGGGGGAAAAAGGGTTGGGTGGCACAAGAGAAAAGAGAGGCTTCATCTGTGACAATCTTGGGCACTGTGTACAATTTGCTCTTCAAGCTGTTTCACAAGYTCTTCTGGCAGAGAAGTGATAATAAATTGTTTAACAACTCAGGCTTGCCAAAGTAGTTTAAGGAGCTTTCAAAGGAGACTTTTTAAAGACTTGTGGCTTTCAACTGCATGTGAATCATCTTCTTGAAGAGTGAAACTGTAATTGCAGATTGCCCATTTCATGGGTCACCATATACCTGTCTGTGCATTCACGAGCTCTGGCACTCAGTTCAAGAGTCAGATGTTCCCGTGCAGATCCCATGCCCACGTCCGAGAGCCCAGCATGGCGGCGATGCCATTGCTGTTGCCAACCTACTTGAAAATCTCAGCTGGCAGAGCCTGCAAGCAACTGAGGTCAGGGAAAACAAATACAGGTAGGAGGAAGAATGTCATGTCCACTCACAGCCAATTCCTTCCCCTCTGTGACTCGGGGAAGGCATTGAGCCTTATCCACTCTCAGCCCCTTTTCTTATGAGGCTCTTCTTATTTGCCTAAGGATGTATGGGGATTAGAGAGAGTGGGTCATGGGGACTTCATCCAGCCAGGCAAGTCAAACAAACGAGGCCAGAGGTATCCCACAGGAGACCCCACGGCTGTCCCCAGGGGGGGCTTGGTGGCACAGGGCTAACAGAGGTGGGCTTGCAGCATCTGGGACCAGACGTGGCCAGCTGGGCACCTGTGCACTGCAGAGGTGGGTCCCATAACCTCCTCTGCGCTAAGGCACATATTTACACAGCCCTACCAGAAAAGGCAGGGTGGAACATGCTAATATATACACATTAAAGAGACTGAATAAATAAACAGTAGGTTTTGATTTATTTTCTCTGCTACTTGGATATCTTAGTTTTGGCACAAGATAGATTTCGTACACAAACGTGATCTCCAGATAGGCTCTTGTCCTGGCTGATTTTTCCTCCTTTGCACATGATTTCTAAAAGCTTTGCAAATGTTCTTAAAGAAAAATGATTTTTATACTGTGTACTGCTGAAGCACATAAAATCCTTGGCCCCCGTCAGCTGGGTAACATACAACAGGTAACAAAGCTGGTCTCTGCCCTGAGGATTTACGGTTTAAGATGAGAGATAACAGTGGATACAGTCAGACTGGGAAAGCACATAAAATATGATTAGTCAGCCTGAGACTCACTAAATGCCATACACCTAATAAGCATTGTTCAGCACATCTGTGCCTCCACCTGGGAGAGTGCAGGGTTTGGTGGGGCAAAGCCGGACACGGAAAACAGCGTACGCTCTCAACACTGGGGAAAAGGTGGTGGGCGGGAGCAATCGAGAAACATCACCTGTGAAAAATGTTCTAGTCACGGAAGGTTGCAGAGGAGCTGGTAAGTTTTATTGTGGGACCTGTACCCAGTTCAGGTTCAGGTGGAATATAAGTGACTATGAAATCAAAATAGTGATGGGAAGCCCGTTAAGAAAGGCTGCTGCAAGTGTTCTGAGCAGGCTGTTACAGCTCCTCCTTCCTCAAGCCGCGTGCTGCTTGCCTGCTCCCACATTATTGAGCAAAGTCTCGAGGAATTACACTGCCTGTGAATGGCCGTAACATTTCCAGAACCGGTGACAGTGCTGGATTGTGTGCTCTGGCTCATTTCTTCCTGTTAACCAGTCTCACTAAGGTGAACCGAACAGAGAAAAACTGTTATTTCTCTTGTAATTTTTTTTTCTTCTTGTTTCTACCAGGTTGAACACCTGATGCTTTAAAAGCACCAAACACCATGATTTCTATGTAAGTCATGATGCCCTGTGACCCGTCCCTTCCCTAGAGAAGCTGCAGCCAGCGATGCTGCGGGAGAGTGGAGCTTGCCAAGCACTTCCAGCGGTACAAACCAGAGTGACGCCAAGAGAGCTGGAAAGCAGCTGAGAAACTGCTTAAGGAGATGGGTGGAGGGAATGTGCCAACCACAAAATTAATCTCTGAATTAATAAAAGCCTGCATGGTTTGAGGTTTGTGAAGCAATAAACGAGTTCAAATTTGCCAGAGACTGAAAAAGAAAAGCAATTAGGTGTTAAGGGAAACTTTCTAATGGGGATAAGGATAATATATTAGAATATGCAATGGGTTGAAAAATGTGATGAGAAATTAATCTTTAATTGAAGATGACTAAAGGAATTTTGATGAAGGACATAGAAATATATGTATCAAAGTAAATCTTTTTACTCTTATTACTAATAGGGAATGACAGAATAACAGCTTCTGTTTAATAGCACTAATAACTTCATAATATTTTTCCTTTGAGTCATATGGAGGCTCTTTTTACCAGTCAATACTTAGTCCAAAAAAAATCTCCTCCTTGGCTTCTCCTCATCATAGTCATATTTCTAGGTCTGTATGGGTGTCTGCTACTTCTGCTTATGTGTTTTGCCTCTGTTTTTCTCTTTCCATCAATATCCAGGCAGAACGGTACCCACTTCAATGTCCCTGCCTTCCTATGACTCTACTGGGGACACTGCTGCCAAGTTTGCAAGGCTAAAAGCAGTTATGAGCAAAAGCGAGCCTGAGGAAATACTTCAGCACGATCTGAATGGAAATTGGGGGAGTTTTTCACCATTTTCACCAATGTGGTGTTAGATGACTCAAACGCTCACAATTTCAGTGTCACCAAAGGAGGCTTTTGTGGTTTTAAAATGAAACAAAACATCCTGCTCAACAGGGGAGGTAGAGGCAACAATAAAGACATACATAGGTGGAAATTTGGCAAGCTGATAGCAATGGGTAGATAAACATTTTGAAAACAGGGGTGATGGATTGGGGAAATTCAGTGAAGATATATATGGCCAATACCATTGATCACCATTCTTGAGGTACAAAGAAAATCCTAGCAGTGATTTAGGTTGGATGTTAGACAAAGACAATAACAATTCAGTGAAAAAAAAGCTGAAATTATTCAGTAAATTTTTCTGTTCTTCCTTTGGAAAATGGACAGAACGATGTCCCCATATTTAATTGGAGCTATTTTTGTCTTCCACATGTAACCAGAGTGAATGAAAACCACTGGTTAATACCCATCTTTAAAACTTGCATGCAAAAGTATTTTAAAAATTGCCTGAGAAGATCACCAAACCCTTAGTGCTGATTTCTTAGCAAATACTGCATCGCTGTGAATTTCCAGAGAATCAGGGGAAGTAATGGTTGAGTCATTACATAAAAACCAGTAACTGATGTGTCCCAGGTAAGCAGGAACTGAAGCTTGGCTAGGCTGATGCCAGCCTTTGGCAAAAGCGGTAAGGAGGTCACTGAAGCATGCGGTCAACACAGAATTAAACTGTGACAGTACTAGAGTTAACACATGAACAATAAATACATGTTTTTAAATTTTGTTTGAGTAGAGGAAGGCGACCATTCTGATTTGAGTCAGAGCAGCTTGGTATTGTGCCTGATCCGTGGGCGGCTGCCAAAAAGGCCAGTTTTGTTTCTCCTTTTCTTTTCCTCTCATTCCCTTAAATAGTGGTCACATGCCTGCCCGGTGAATCAGTTCAACTCACTGGGCCAACAGAAAACTATGCCTTTTCTTTTCTTTTTATTATTGGCAGAGTTTCCTGCTGGATCCCTGTGCTGGGCTGACTCACCCCAGCGCTGTGGGGTCACTGGAGCTGGCGCGGGAAGCCGAGAGCGCTGCTGGGGCAATGGGATGCTCTGCCAGATGGATGTAGCCCCCCCTGTTCAGTCAYTGCTGGGGTTGCATGCGATGAGATATAATGGTCAACGGCTCTGTTAATCTGCAATGGAGGAGAGCTAGTGGAAAAAAAATAGTACTATGTGAAAATAAATATAGACCCAATTGTGGTTTACAGACCCCCTAAATGGTTTACAGTGCTCTTCAAAATCCTTAACTGATGCATCTGAAAACTTAACCCGTCATCCACCTGAGGGTATTTTTAGTGAAGTCACACAGTTGTCCCTTTTTTGGCCTTACAATGTTGATTATCTTGATATGTTACCTGGAAGTAGTAAAAACAATTTCTGATATAGTGTCCAGAGAGATGCCTAAGTCAGTGGGACAGTAATGGAGTGGGCCGTCGGGCATGCCGCCCTCGCTGGCTTTCTTGGCTGGGCGTTTCTGAGCAATGCAAATTTTATAAAATTAAACGCCAGCTTCTAGGCACTGAGAGCAGAGCGCACGCAAGTCCCAGCTGAGCACCCATGGAGAGCAGTGACACGGGAGAGGGCTGCTGATGAGGAAAATAACAGGCAGCTGAGCACTGGGCATGTTCCTTGGACCCCAGTACATTTCCAGATAAGCGTATTGTTAGCTGATGGCAAAGGCAGCTGACAGAAGTGGAGACGGGTTATTAAAGGCAGGCRTATGTCTGACAGCGGGGTGTGCAAAGACCCCTTGGCACTCCTGTCGGGTTGAGGGGAAGAGGAGCTGAGTGACCTGCTGACTTTTTTAAACAGGGGGGGACCAGGTCGTGTCCCACACCTGACCTGGGGTCTGTGAGGGAGCCCCTCGGCGGGTGGTGCCTCTGCTGCGGCGTCCCAGGGCACGCGGAAGGGACGTTCATCTCTTACAGGGAGGTTTCCATGGGCTGTTCCCCACCTTCTCTCACCACTATGTAACATAYGGAGTGGTCATATATAGTTATATAGCGGCCTGCTCCTCTGAGTGCCGTGGGTGACTGTCAAGCCCACCATGGCGTGAATGCCTGTGCTGGATGGGTCAGCTCCTCCAAGAGAGGCTTTAAAGGTCTCAGCCCCRTACCCCCTGTGGTGCTGCTCCCCATCCCGCGGCAATTGAGGACTGGGGGTAACTCCGGAGGGTAACGTGAGGAGCCGGCCCCCGACTCCACGGGGATGTCTGCCCTGCAGCTTTTAGGGGCAACGTCCAGCCCCCCGTGCCTGCAGGACACCCTCGGCCCGCACCTGCGGCCTGGGGGACCCCCACCAGCCTCCACTCCCACGCTGGAGTGAGGCCTTGCGGCCCAATGCCCGCTGCCATCCCCGGCCGAGACCCCCAGCCGAGACCCCCGGCACTGCCCCAGACATGCGGGTCCCCAGGGAGCCCCAGGCCTGCTCCCGCAGGGGCCCCGCCCCTGCCCAAAGCACCGCCCTGGGCCCCACTGCCCCAGAGACCCGCTGTCCTGCCCGCACAGTCCCCCACGGCCATGCCCCCCACGGCCATGCCCCCCTATAGCCATGTCCCCCCTTGGGCTTCCCCGCCCCACCCGTGGCTCTCCCCTGCCCCACAGCCACCCCCGACCCCTGCCCAAACCCCGCCCCCTCCCCAGGCGAGGCCCCGCCCCTCCACCGCCCCCGCCCAACCCCGGAGCTGCGCGGCACCCCGGTCTTCCGGCGCGTGACGCGAGGGGCGGGGGGGGCGTGTCACGGCGACGCCACTTCCGCGCCCCTCCCTGCCCCCGCCCAGCGCGGCCGGCGCGTGGAGCCGGTTGGCGGCGGATCCGGTCGCGCCTCACGAGGCAGCCGCGGGCGCGCCGCCGGGCGGGCGGGGTGGGGCGGGGGAGAGCCGGTCCCGCTCCGGTCCCACGCCCGCCCCGCCGGCATGGGGCTCAGCTGAGGGCGCCGCCGGTGAGTGGGGCGGCGGGCCCGGCCCGGCCCGGCCCGGCAGGTGAGGGAGGGAGGGAGGGAGGGTCCGCGGGCCGGGCCGGGCCGGGCCGGGCCGGGTTTCCAGCAGCGCCCCGCAGCCCCCGCCGCCTTGGGCTCGGCCCYTCTCGCCCTTCAGCCGCGCCGGCGTCTCCTCTGCCCGCAGCAGCCCCGGCGGAGCGGCCCGGCTCGGGCGCGGAGGTCGTGGCGGGGCCGCTGCCGTGAATAGCGGCCCCCCGCGCTCCTCGGAGCGGGTCCCGCCGCTGGGGCAGCCGGCACCGCCCGGGGAAGGGGCGGGCGTGTGGCTGAGAGCGTGTGCGCAGCGTGCGCGGCTGCCCGGGGTCTCCCGGCCGCCGGTCGCCGGACACGTGCGGCGCCTGCCCAGCGGCCCGGTGGTCCCCGCTCCCCTCCCGCTGCCCGGCTTGGCGCCAGCAGCGCCGGAGCGCCCGCGAGGCTGCCCTGGGCTCCCGGGTGGCACCTTCAGCAGCTCGGGCAGAAGTCCGATTGCGCTTCTTCGGTCTGCTCTGCCCTGCCCGGCTTTCAGTTCTGCCTGCGGGCTCTGGTGACCGAACACCGGTGCATAACGGATTTCGCTGCCTGGGCACACGTCGGTGTTTTGTAGTGGCGGGGTCGGTGGGAAACGCTGGTGATCACGTACCAAAGAGAAACTTTGCCCGCACAGTACAGGAAGAGGACTCAATGCGTCTCATCCATTTTTCAGCAGATGAGTCAGTGCGTTTTACTGCTGTTGACAAAGGTTATAGAGTACTTTTCTATCAGCTGAGCTGCGGAGATGGTGATCTCACACTGCAAGCACCTCTGACAACCACTGCTTCATCCCAAAGAGRGGGCCTGTTTATGTTTGTTCAGGGATAAACAACTACTAGGTGAATTAAACACTGAGAATAGAAACGGGATTGACGAGGCGGTTTTAAAAACTGCATTGATACTTCAGGTGAAGAGGAGGAACTTGAGTGTCTCAGTATTGGCTCTAAAGGCTTCCTGCTACCACTGGTGCTCTGGCTTACCCGCCGGGATCTGTGTATCCCTGCAGGTGCTGTGGTTGGAGGAGGATTTTGGAGCCGTTCAAGAAGGTGGTGTCTCCCTCGGCTGAGAGAGCGTAGCCTCCAGCAGTTGGAGATGGTTAACTCTAAACTGCTCTAATGTGAGCACAGATAGTTATCTGGCCGCACCAACTGACTGCTTCCTCTTCATCTGAGCTTGCTGCRAATTTTGTTCCAGTTTTAGAATTCTTTAACGTGTTTTCTTTGCTGTATGCACTCGCTAGAACTGTACAGTATTTTCTTAGCTGGGGCAATTAAGATTAAGTTTCATTTAGCCTATTCATTCCTCTGACTGTATTTTTTTTTTTTTTTTTTTAAATTGTAGGTGACTCAGCCATTTTATGTATGAGAATTGTCCACACACTGGCTCTTCAGACAGGTTAGCTATATTTCTCTGCCATCAGTTCCATCATATCTGAAAGAGTTGCTACTTTTACCTTTTACTAAAGTAAAGCTGACTTTTGTACAACACTCTGTTATCTCCTGTAGAATATTGATTTTCTTGAACCTGTGCAGAAACAGCTTTTTTTTGGCATTATTTAAATATACTCTATGGTATAAGTCAGGCCCTCCTAAACTTAGTGTCCATGTAGCAGTGTCACTGGTGTCAGCAGTAGATCTTGACTGCATGTACACTGAGGAAATGTTTGTCTTGGTATGTAGCATGACAGTAAGGGCCACATACTGCTAGTTTTGTAAGCTGCTTTTTCTTGTTGGCTAACTACAAATACAACTTTACAAAGTTTAAAGAAGATGTGCTATGTAAACTTTGAACTGTATAACTGACTTGGAAATTTATTGGTACTGACTTAACTCACCTGACTTCGAAGAAGTGTATCATTAAGATGGCTTGGTGAAATAAAAATGTCATGTATTGTTGGTGTAGTCACCTGTGAGGAAGACCACTGGCTTCTGGCAGCATGGAGTGTTCCAGTGTGAGCGCCTAGGTCAGCTAGGAAAAACTGATGTGCTCCAGAGTACTCGGCTTTTAAAGCACTTCAGAAAACGGGTAAGAGAGAGCTTCTTGTTAACTTTGGTTTTGGCCAAAGCTGATTGTCCATGCCACAAGGAGGAGAAAGCAGTGAAAGGGGTCTGAGCAATTCTGCAGACTCTGTCTCCAGCAGAGCTGCTGGACAGCAGCTGCTGCCTTCCTGAATACCTTCCAGGAGCAGTGGTGCTGTTCTAGGTGCTCCGCTTGGTGTCTTCCAGTAGTGCTGTCTAGACTTTGAGCTCATTATGCTCTCAACCCTTAATTTTTTTGTTAGTTGTCTTTTAGAATCAAGTGTCTGTTCCTGTATTTCTTTTTCACTCATCCCTTTCTCCTCTAGGGAGGGCTTGATGACTCGGTCAGGCACTAATTCATCCCTAACCTGATGAGAGAGGGATGAAAGTTGCTGGGTCAGGCAGCATGCAATGCCTGGCAAAAGAGTGTGGGGGCCGCCTAGCAGGGAGGGAAGTTGCATCATGATGGCTGAGTATGATTGAGAAACTGKGATTCAGTCCTCTTCTGCTAGTGTGCCATGTGACAGGCATGGTGCATCAGACAAGCTGTTTTGCTGTGGTCCTAACAAATTCTTTTAAAAAAGAAATAAAAAAAAAAAAAATCTGTATTGACATGGAGCCCTCAGATTAATTTTTGTCATTTGCCTCGGAGGTAGTATCTTCGCTGTCTTCTGTGTGGAGTATAAAACAGTCAACAAGACACAGATTTTCAGTGGTATAGAGACAAATTCCATTTATTCTGTAGGAGTAAAATACCTTTTTATTGTTAAAGCCAGGTCCAAGTGGGTTGCCCAGGTCATAGAGGAAATCTGCACTAGAACTGGGAGCTGACATGGAAAGGCCAGGGTTTTGTCAAGCGTCTTAACTATTGCACCCTTGTTCCTTTTTCTGGCAACCTTCAGATACTGTTTGCTTTATTTCTGTAAAATACCAGCAGTGGATTACTTTGACTTAGCTTGTCCAAGGTCTGTTGTAGGAATTATTTCTTCTGGTGAGAAAAATGTCTGAGTTGAGTGATACGCTTAAGCATCTTTAACAGCAGGCCAGGGAGAACTGTTCTAACACTTTCCTTATTAAATGTCTGTCTGGTATGAACCTGATGGTAGCTGGCATGGAGGGAAGAGGTTTCATTCCTTTAATACCTTGTGAAACAAAGTCTTTTAGTTAATTCTTCTAAAACTCTGAGTTTTGGAAATTAGAAAAAAGGGCTTCCTTAGATTTCATTTTCTCAATGCCCGAACAGTATCAGTAATGTAAAAATGTATGCTTCTGCAGTGTACATTTAGACTCATCTTTTGAACGGCTTAAGGACTTGCATTGGAGAACTGAGTGTGTATGTAAGTGTATGCTTTTTTGGGCAGGGATTACCAGTCTCCACAGCATGCCATCTAGTATGGCCAAGCCTGCTTTGGGTCTGTAGGCATGGTATTGTGCAAATTAGTAGGTTTTGTGTTCTTTCAGTGGCGAAAAAGCCCCAACATTCTGACTACTGCTTGGATCTGGTTATGTTTAGCATGGGAGAGTTCATACAAAACAAATCCTAGTTCAAAAATCCTAATTTCCCAGTTAGACATTTAAAAAAATATTTTAAATAACAGTAATGCTAAAGTGTTTCCCTTTCACTGTTACACAATGAGCTAAAAATAGTTTTCATTCATAAAAAAAGCTACTTCCTTTGGTAATAATCTGCTTAGCAGAGAACAAAAGTTCAGTTTGTAGTAAACTGTAGTTGTATTATAGCTTCAAGTCTGACACCTTTATTCCTGATAGAAATAAGACTGTAAACTTTAATCTTTGGTAGCTGAAAGACAGAGTTAGATAAAAAAGGGTGGGTCATTCAAAGTTACTCTTCAGGAGTTATGGATGTGGTCTACACAAAAATCTGAAGTGCTGTATGTTGCTGCTCCTTTTCTAAAATACGTAACTTCAGCACCATCTGCATGGAGCGCTGTGCACGGGTTGGGATTGGGAAGGGGTCTCTGGCCATGGAGTCTAGCTGCTTACTCTGAAGTGGTGCAGTGTCAGTTGTAGCGTTCGTCATCCTATCAGTCCTACCAAAATTAGATGCATTTTGCATTCATTCTGTATTTTCATTTTTTCATTGTGTATTTTTGCTTTGAAAGAATTTAGCCCTTTTTTGTGGTTCTGGTTTATTAGAATTATGGCATTGCATTGTTCATCTTAAAGCAGCTCTTTGGAAGAGGACCAGGTACTGGAAATGGTAGCAAGTCCATTACTACTTTTGTTGGATTGAGATTTTATGTGGTATTTAAGACCATCCTTCAAAATCAAAATATCTAACTCTCTCTCTTTTTCGGCCTTTATCAAAGTTATGTGATGGTGACATTTTCAGTTTAGAAGGTACATACAGCAACAAAAATGGCAACTCCTTTAGATTTTATTCTAGCTAGAGGATGTCAAAATGAAAGGTGATAAATGGCAATGGTTATGAAATCAGAGCTTGTGATCCTTATAAAGGGTAGGAGACAGAACAGCAAAATGGGAAGGCTTTTGAGAAAGAGAGAAAGTAGTAAGACCAACTTATATCATGAGCTTTTACTGACTTTGGATGCAAGAAAAAAATATACGTAGAGTGTGAAAGTAAGTCACATTATGAAGAACATGTATAAAAGAATAGTAGAGGCAGATATGAAGAACATGTATAAAAGAATAGTAGAGGCAGATACGAAGAACATGTATAAAAGAATAGTAGAGGCAGATACTGGAAAGGCCAAAGTGCAAATGGAATTGCAACTAGCAAGAGGCATAAAAGGTAGCAAGGTTCCTGTAGAAATATGTTAATAGCAGGAAGAAGATTGGAAAATGTCTCTCTTGATTCAGTGGAGAACGTATGTATCTACAGAAGGTGCAGAACATTTAAAGTGCTCAGTGCCTATTTTGCTTGTCTTCTCTAACATAGTGTCATGCAGGTGCTTAATCTTATTAATACTTGTGATGAGGTAGTATTTTACACTAGAGTGTACTTCCATTAGATGTTCCTGCATCAGCTGGCCCTGATAAGCTTCACTGGATGATTCTCAAAACAGCTCAAAAATGCAAAAATATTGTCTAGAAATACTCGGAAGTACTAGAAGACTGGCAAAGGATGAGTCTTCAGAGAGTTATAATGGAAGAGAGCAGAGGAAGAGGAGTTGAAGTCTGACAGTTCACTTTATCTCATTTTTTTTCCATCAGTTGAGATTAATAAGCAAACATTCTATTTTCAAGTGCTTGCAAGATAACTACGAGAACAATAACAGCATGAACTGATTTGTGGGAAAACTAATTGTGTCCAAAGTCTAATACCTTTTTACTGCAGAGCAGAAGGCTTTGTGGCTATGGCAGAAGCAGTGGAGGTCTTGTCTCCCGATTGATCGATYTATTTATTTAATAAGGTTTTCCACATTTTAATGGCCTCATAAGTAAATGGAGACATGATCTGGGGAAAGTAGTCTAGGGAACATGCAAAATTGGGTAGATGATTGTATTCAGTGAACAGTAATTGATTCAGTGTTGAAATGAGAGGTTATGTTGAAGAGTTCTGTCCTGGGTACGGTTGCCTTTAATGGAAGCATCAGTCAACTGGCTGATTAAATGTGCTTATTAAATTCTCAGGGACTATGTGTTGGAGGACATGATGAGAGTTCAAAATGACCTGAAAAACAGGATGAAATTCARTAGGGACAAATGCAGAGTACTGCATTTAGGCAGGAATTATCCGCTGTGCAAATGCAGGGTGAGGAATAACTGGTTAGGTACTAGAAAAAGGATGTGGGGGTGTACTGGATCACAAGTTGAACATGAGTCAGTGTCATGTTGTTTGCAGAAAAGGCAAAGATCTTACTGGSATGTTTAAACAGGAGTATTGTCTGTGAGATGTAAAGTTTAAATCCATCGGCTTTCTTTGCTGTTGGTATACTCTCAGTGTGCAGACAGCATCTGTTTTGGGTGCCAAAATTCAAGAAGAATTTGGACCACTTGGAAAGAGTTCAGAGGAGAGAAATGCAAATGATCAGCGTTCGAGGAAACAAATTCATAAAGATGGAAGAAAATCTGAGTTATTTTGGCAAGAGATGAAGAAGTTAAGGGGAATTTAAGAGATTTCAAGTATTTAAAAGATTTGTAAGAAGGAAATGCTATTTTCAATGACCATGATGGGCAGGTTGAAATGGGATTAAGTTTCATCAAGGAAACGCCAGTTAAGCTTTTAACTTTCTCWCAGTAAAAATGGTACTTTACGGAGTCTTTTATTGGTGGTCATTAAGAACAAGTTTGTGTGTTGAGAAAGACTAGTATAGTTGGTTTTTGTGGGGGAATAGACTAAACTCTATATTGATGTCCCTTTCATCTCATTTTATAGGATTCTAGTTTTGGAAAGTTTGGGCCAAGGAGGGGGAAATACACAGGATTCTTTTTGTCCATCGCTTGGTCATATCATGTGAGTTTAGACCTCGCACAGGTTCAAATGGCTAGATCAGTTTGGAAACATACGGTGTTCTGGATGTTACTCTCTCCTCTGGGATGCTGCCTCTTGCAAATGGAGCAAGTTTTCGTGTGCTGTCGGGATGTTCTAAACCTCTGTGGTGGAGGTACTACAGGATGGCAGGGTGTGTGTGTGTAAGTTCAGTGTAGCAGAGCATTGAGGAATTTTCAATAATTTTAGTAGTCTTAGTAGCTTCAGATTACTACGTTAGAGTCAGATGGTAATCCTAATGCTTCTGATCCATAATTAGAAAGGTCCACCTTTGGCTTTGAAGATCTTTTTGAAGGACACATACTTCGGTATATTCACCAGTACAGGAAGCCTAAGTGAGGACGGACAGATTTCAAAGTGGAAAGTCCAACTGCGAGTCTAGCCATGCTATTTTATTTATCATTATTTTCGTGTACTCTTATAATTGCGTTTGATTGTCTGCAGTAGACTGCATGACAAAACAAAGGATATTCCTTCTATTTCAGTGATTGATTTGTAAGATAACTAGAATGTGTGGAAACATTTAAATTAATCCTATTTTGCTGTCATACTGTGTCTCCAAATCAATGAAGAAAAGTACAGTTACCCTTGTGAACTCTGGCCTTTAGATCTGCCACAGCGTTTAATGTCAACAATAGCAAGAGCTTATCTTTTGGAGGATACATTTAATGCAGTAGTAGATAGCAGGAGCTGAAAGTTCAATGATGTAGATAAGGGTTGGCCTCCAACGTGGTGGTTGTACAGTGTGTTGGCAGTTACATTGCGTTACCTGCCTGACTTTACCTTCACCCCATAACAGTATTTATTGAACTGTATAACTTTTGGGTACAGATGAATTTCCTGAAAAGTCCTGTTACTGTTGAATTGCTAGAGAATTTTTTTCTCTGAGCAGAGGGATAGTTTTTCTTACCTCTGTTTCTCAAACAGAGGAACTGTTTTTATCTTAGAGGAGTGGAGGAATCTTAACATATCTGCCGTTGTCAGTAAGTTGTGAAGGTTTGATCCAAAGCCCAGTGAATTCAGAGGGTTGTTCCATTGGCTTGAGCAGTCTTTGGCTGAGGGTGTTGCTGTCTAAAACTGGTGCTTCTGTCACTATAGCAGTACTCCAGATCTGACAAGCCAGCAAAAAGTTCTTTTCAGACCAACTGGTAATTCAAACAGGAACATAAAAGGGCTGTCAAATGTTCAGTCTTGCAGAGTGCATTCTTTGGATTAACCCTATCTTCAGTTGGTCCATTTGATGAGGACCACAAAAAAGTTTAGTGTTTCAAGAGAGGGTTTTGATGTTCCTTTCCTGCATCATAGCCATGCTTTATTGCTAGAGGCAATCTACTGAGCCTTAATACTGGCAATATTGAAGACCTGTGGTGTGAAAAGGAGTAATGGTTTTGACTCCAGTTTGGACAGCCAGGCTTTAAATGCCAACAGTGTATGGATGAAACACAGCTTCTGCATATTTGTCATTCTGTACAGTTGTACTGCTGTGACAGTTATCTAGTGCATGGGTGAGATCAACCCATGGTGAAGGGCATGTGTCTGGAGCAGAGGCAGATGTAATTGTCTGAGTGAACAGAAGCACTTGGAAAACCCCTGTTTTGCAGTCTCTGTTGATTGAAAGTGTACTCGGGCTCCTGACTTCCTAAGTTCTGTTAGTTCATGTACAAATTTTATTTTTTGTTTGAAATATAAATTGCATTTTCTTATGACCATGTCTTTTCCAGCAGAAATAGCTTTACTACAGTAACAAACAGGCAAAAATGTAGGAACACACATGTTTCACCACACAAATTGTATGCCTTTTGCAGGGGGAGAGCACAATGAAAAATAACTTACCGTCTTGCCAGCTTGACAAAGTCCTTACTCTATAGCATGCAAATGTAGGTATCCTCGTAGCGTTCTTCCCTGTGCCACCCTTTCCTTTATCCAGCAACATCCCTTCCCCAGAGAGGAAGCTTTTGTCAGTAGTGAGACTGTTGGCATAATTGCATTCTGAGCACGCGTTATGAAGGATTTTTGTGCCTCAAGCTGCTACGGTATGCTAGTARCATTTGTAACGCCAGTTCTTAGCCTGTGGTCATTTCAGTAGTGATTATCTGGTTTGTTAAATTGCGGCTGTCTCTTTGCTGGAGACTGCTGATCCACATAACTCCGTTGGTAGAATGGATCATAGGAGTGTTTTGCTCAGGTTTCAGTGCAAAGTATTTTGAATTTGCGTAGTCTGCATCTTGCATGTGGAACAAACATAAGAGTGCTGCAGTTTCTTCTGCTTGCTGTTATCCTCTGATGGCATAAATGTCTGGGAAGCAATAGTATATTAAATACCATAATTGTCTGTCCAGCTGAAGTCAGGTAACACTTGTTGTATGTAACACTGATGGATGTGGTAGGAGAACTTACACAGACTATAGTCAGATGGTAATTGTGCTGGTTGATTAGCTACTGGCAACAGAAGCTGTGTCAGGTTGAGAATATTTTGGTGTGCACCCTGGGAAAATGCTTTCTGTTGACTTATTGCTAAATTGAAGTAGTTCACCTTTTGTAAAGCTCATTTTCCTTGGAGACTGTAGTGTTTGATATTGTGGACATTGAGCTGTACCTAGGCAGTTGAGTTTGCTAAGTTCATGGGGTGGTATTTTGTGGTGAATCATCTGCTTGGTGTTTCACTGTATCCTTCCATCTTATCTTTGCTGGATTCCTGAACAGTGTGTTTTATATCTATGCTTTCCTCCATCAGGGAACATCCTCATTCCTTGGATGCTAATTTTGATTTTAGCTAAGTTAATATTTCTTAATTTTGAAAGTGTGGTAGTGTATCTATTAAATACAGCTATGAAAATGGGCTTGATACCTATAAACATCAGCTTGAAAGATAGTAAAAATACAGTAACTTGTGGCTGATTCCCTTCTTAATGTTCCATAGAAATAAGGTAATGTTCAGAGCTTCAGTCTTTTACAAAACCTTTTTTGATTGTTTTGCTTTCATTCAGATAAAGTAGTTGTGTGTGAATTTCCTTTCCTGAGTGCTGTGGCCAAGGAAAGACCAAAGCGCATATTCATACAGCAAGTTGTGATGGTGTTTAAGTTGGGTCTTTCCTAAGTTCTTTTGTTCTACCTTGATAAATGAAGGCATTTTTAAAAACTGCGGTTGGTATGTTTGCAGGTAAGATGGGAGTTAAGGTAATGTCTGTCAGAAAGTTGCATGTGTGGATTTCTAACTGTATTAATCACACTGGTTTGCTAGGTATCTTGGATAAAGCCTACTGCATCTGGAGTCAGGCTACTCTGCTGTAGTTTCTGTAAGGAGCATACAAATTTGAGGGCTCTGCAGAGCCTCTACAAGGGGTTCAGTTTATGCTTAAGTCTTATGATCCCGTTGAAGCCTCAGGATGAGGTGTCAACTTTGACAGAGCTGCCCTGTGGTCACTTTTATGTAAACTGTGAATATCCACCCCCTCTTCCTTCATGTAGGAAGCCAGGGTAAAAAAACACTGCTTGTGTTTTGAAGTGTTTTCAGATATATTCTGTGTTCTGCCCTTGATCCCTTTACTGTGAGGTTTGATGTGTAAGACAGGGGTGGGGATTTGGGTGCTGTGGCACCATCTGGAATAGAAGCGTTAGCTTCATCCTGTAAACCAGAAATGTAAATCAGAAATGGCATGTGGGGATAGTCCTGACAGTAACTTCTCATGTTCTAGAGATATTTCAGGGATCTGGGACTTGATGATGAGGAATTTAGTACCTATATAATTGCAAGTTTAATTCCTTGATGACTTATGAAAAGTCATTAAAATGTTTGTTTTAAATCTCTCATCTTGCGAGCCACCATTGTTTGAATGTTCTTTTATGAAAACGTACTGGGTATGTAAGTGGAATCGCAGGCTCGCAGGATGGTTGAGGTTGAAAGGGCCCTCTGGAGGTCCTCTTGTCCATTCCCCCAGCTCAAGCAGGCCCCCCTAGAGCCAGTTGCCCAGAACCATGTCCACATGGAATATATTTTTTTGTAATATGCGTAATGGCATTTAATGTTTCTGTTCCATAAATGATTTTTTTTAACATCAGCACTTAACGTAACCAGCAGGTGCTTCTAGGAACGTGTGATTTCTCTTCCACTTACCTGTAAAGACTGAGTATGTATGAGAGAAAACAGACACTTCTGCTCTTGAAAAATGTTTTTTAACGAATCTTAATTAGCTATTTGTGTAGTGTATTATTTTCTGATTTAGTTGTAGCATTAGTGTGTTATTGGCCACGTGCTAATTCTTATGGGGGATGAGACACTGTAAGAAAGACACATAGTAGAACTGTGAAAGATGCTGACAAGGATGATCAGAAGTATGGAATGACCTCTGTAAGGGAAGCTGTTAGTTGTTTCTGCGTGGAGAAAACTGAAGGGTGGGGGATAAAACAGTTTATAAAAGAATCCCAGGTGGCAGGCAGGGAGTAAATAAGGCATGACTTCACTGCCCCTTCAGATACAAGTAGTAGGAAGCTTCAGCTGAAACTAGCAGATGGAGGGTCAAAATAAGGAAAGAAAAAAATCCTTCCCCATGAACTCAGGAATTCTTTGCTGCAGGATGTTGGTATGCTTAAAATGTGCCCCAAAATAGTAAAAAAAAAAATTAAGAAAAAATCCACTTAGTATTAAATAAGATGATATGATACTTGGCTGACRAAGCTCTTGAACTGCACATCACTGGAATTGGAGAGAGTCTGCTGGGTAGTATCATTATATGACTCTACCTGTGATGGCTCCTTGACTGCTGCTCTTCAGGGTGCTGGGCCAAGCGCACATTTGATTTGACCTTTCGGGGACTGTTATGTTGTTGCTCTATTAGCCTTCAGCCAGGCTTTCTATTCTTCGGTTACTTTCATTCAAAGAGTATAAAGTAAAGGCTTCTCAGGCATTTAATGTATGTGGAGGATCGTGGCAGTCCTTAACGGTGCTTTAGAAAGCTGACCTCTGTTTTCACCTAGTATTTATGAAAAAAAAAAAGGCTGATGGGGGATATCCGAGTGGAGCATCTGGACCAGAGGTATCTGAGAAGAGGCTACTTCTGAATATTTGGCTAGACAGTGGTGGTATTTCAGTTAGTGAGGTCAACACTTGAGGAAAGAGTGCTCCTTGATACATTTAACGTACTTAAAACGTTTCAGTCTTGGTTTTAAGAAAACTAACTTTTCTCCTTACAGCAGAGAGGACGGATACAGTTACATCTCTTAGTACTGTTATAAAAAAGTTTATAGGCTAGGAAAGAAAAAAAAAATTCTGAAAAAGGCAGCTCAAACGCGGACGTAAATACTACTCTAGACTTGATACCTAAAAGGAGAAATTCTCCTTTAACGTAAGTGTGCAGGATAAAAATTAACTATAAATGGAGTGATAACCAAAAGCTATTGCTTACTGGAAGAAGCAAGTCTGAAGACCTTTACTGACTGTCATCATCAGTGCTGAGAAGAATGCAGCAGTTGAAGGGAGATCATGTGTCAGATTTTTGCAGAGTCTGTTTCCATTCTACAGAAGATGTCTCCCACTGCTGATGCTGTGGAAATCATTCCCAAGAGGTACACAAGCGCTGCAAAGTATCATTTAGACTGAGCTATCTAAGGCAATGATGAAACGTATTGTAGTAGGCTGCTGTGAGTTCATTTAATTTCACAGATTGTAGAAGTCCTTCTCTGAGGCATGATTGTTTACTAAATCGCTAAACCTCTTCTGGGTTTGTAGGACTGTTCTGAATGACTGGGACATAGCAGCCAGATGGAAGTGGACCAAAGTTTACATTACAGGCATGGAGGAATTGGGTTAAATGTTACAGTCGTGTACTTCTGTTCTCTTCTTGTCTTTTCAAACTTCAGTTCATGGAGATAGAGTGTAACTTTTCCCCCTTGGTTTTCTCATCTTACCTCATGTGGTAGTTCTGAGAGTAAATTAGTAATTTTCAGGTGGTAAGCTGTCAGGTTGTATAAATTCCTGTGCATAAGAAAATAGTCTTCTACAGTAGTCTAATCTCTGAATGGAACTTGTTTGCAGATTTTTCTGTAACTTATTTCAGTTATTACAATTTGATCAAGGCAAATAAGTTGTCCTGCTTGACATCTTAAATTGTGTTAAATTCTTTGATACAACCTTTTAACTTTAATTTTTAGTGTTGTTGTTTGATATTTAGAGTTTTAGCAATTTCTGTCATGCATAGTATTTCTATTGATTGGTGGGTTGGTTGCACACAAGAYGAGCTCTTTCCTTGAAGTGTTTCTGATCTAAGTAAAGTGAATGTGCCACATACTTAAGGCTTTGTATCAATTTATTATGACTATTTAAAAAAATTGTGCTTTCAGTAAACATCAGAAAACCCAGGTTTAAGTGCTGAAGTTTAACCTATTTGCATGTATAGATCTTACAGAATAAACTTTTAGAAGTGAGTACAATTTGGTGGTGTTTCTGTTAATCTGGAAGATACTCTATGGGTGTGTATTTAGCAGTCACATAGTTGAAGTTTAAGAATCTTTAAGTTTTACATCACGACTTCAGGAAAGTGTGAAGAAATACTGCTGCTTTGTCTCAATGCTTGGCTGAAAGCAGTGAAAGGTACTAAGTCATACTTACGAAAGAAAAGAAAGATGCTAAAGCAGATTGCTTGCTTGTGATGATTATGACTGGTTCTCGAACTATGCTGTAGTCRTAGCTGTATGCCAACTATATGTGCTTTTGAGGAAACAAAAGTTAAATGTCTAAACTTTAGAGGAAAGTTCATCTCTTGTGATTAGTCTGGCTGTGCTTGATGATCTCCTTGTAGGCGAACAGAAATTTGATTCAAATGTTCTTATGCTAACCTCAAAAATATTTTCCAAGAATTTAGAGGAAGAGGAAAAAAGTCATTGCCTCCTTTTACTGAGCATCCATACTACAAAAGCAAATATATCCCAGGAAGCAGATACTCTACATCGCACAATAAGGCGGCAGCCACACAGGAAAGGTTGGGCTCTTGGCACAGCCCCTGAGGGGAAATGCTTCCTTGAAAGGACCCATTGTTGCTGGATCTGGGTCTTCAGAGTCCCAATTCTCCGCTAGAACACTTGCGGTTCTCTTGGTGCTGGGATGGGGCATCTTTGCCATCTCTGTTATTTGACCGTAGTAGTCTTGGTTATTTAGTCAAATAGAAGGACTCAGTAAAGTTCACACCCCATGTGAGAAAGGAACGTCTTTTTGGAAACAGCTTCAGTGCTCARCTATTGAAAACTCACGCTGGGTGTAATGGCGCCATGCCTTACCCAAGGTATTTGAAACAGTTTAACTTTCTCTTCCAAGAATAAATAAAACACTTCATTGTCCCTGTTGTCAAAGTCTGAATTCTAACCCAAATGTCTAGTATACTCTTCCAAGAGAGGAAATAAACAATAAGCATCTAAAATAAATGTATGCTTTATTGGATTCCCTAACTGTGGAACAGACCTTCTTTCCCTCATGGCAGCCAGGTAGGAGATCCAGAAATTTAAAAAGGAAACAAGGAAAGACTGTATTTCTGTGTGCCTGAGAGTGGGAACAAGCTTTGGGCAATTTTGACTTTTGGTGGTTGATTTATCAGTTGAAAATTTTCATTAATGTAAATATAAATAGGTGCTGCTTGAAGTAAGATAAATGAGATGCCATGAAGGTTAGGTGGTGAAGTGCTTGACTAGTTGTGGTTGATATGAATGACTGCTTTCCTAAATTCTTTTCTTACATGTCTTCAACTTGTGCATTTACTGTTACATTAATAGCAAATTTTTAAGCGGTGAAAAATAACGATCTGAAGACCAGTTAGAAAGTAAGTTTTGAGTTAGTTTTAAGCTATAGTACTTTGTTATCATGATGAATTGCGATACTGAGTTTATTGTTAGATGTAGAATTATCTTTCCTTAAGGTAGCATGTTTTCTACTATAAACATTGCAATTGCTATTGCAGCCTGCAAAAAGTATACTTTACAAAGAATACACTCTACAAATGTAAATACAATTTTGGTTTGGTGATTGTTGGATACAATGGTATTCCTTAAGCCTAAACACAGAAACAAAAGCTTGTATTATAACAGAAAGCCCAAGATGGGAAGTGATAAAATAGGTATTGAGTGGAGGGCTTTGTTAAAATTTAGCTAGTGTACTTGTAAAATTTCCATGTATTCATTAAACTATTATGTCATTCTTATTGTTAGAGCTTGGTTAGTTGACTAAAGTGTTAAGCTTTGTTTGTAGTACAAATTATAACCTTAACTTCCTTCAAAATATAGCTGGAGGATTTTTGATCTTCCATAGTTCTTTTAGCTTGTAGGTCTTATCCCAACATTTATTGTACATTATGTGGATAACTTCGTATTTAAGGGTTCAGCTGCAAGCTACTGGAGAACCATAAATCGCAACAACTTCCATTCATGTAAGGTGCATTTCTCAGATTGAAGGTGCCTCTCAAGGAGAGTATCTTTTACGTTTGTAGTCTGGACTACAAACTTATAATAAATATTAATATGTTAAAATAACACTGAAGGTGTTACAAATAAATTTAAACTAACACATGTAAGCTCATCCTAGTGTACAGAATCATAGAATAGTTTGGGTTGGAAGGGACCCTTAAAGGTCATCTAGTCCAACCCCCTGCCGTGGGCAGGGACAAAGTTGTTGAAGTAAAATGGGATAACCTTTGTTTTTTATGGTCATAAAAATGTGATATCCCCAGACTATTGGCTAAGTTGTATATCAGGTATAAAGTGATCTGTTTCAGTTTTGAAGTGATCTTTGAGTGACATGGCTTTTATGTTTTGGGGGCAGGCAAAGACAGGATCTCGCGCATGGTGTCAGGCTTGCCGGGTGGCACGAGAAGTCTCTAGCATTGTGCTGCAGCTCAGGTATATAGATCCCTCTGAGTCCAGGGTGTAGCGTAATCCCATCTGCCCCAAATCAGGGCTGTGATCCTGGATACTAAGTGGAAGCTGTCACTGCAACAGTGGTGCACATCAGAGATGCAAAAATGCTGAGTGCAGGCATATCTGTGTTCAGAAGCTCCTTGAAGACTGTTAGAATCCATAAAAAGGAACTTTGGAAACTGTTTCCTCTGAGGACATACCAAGACTAATGAGTGAGGGATGATGAATCCTGATAACAGACTGTTTGGAGACAAGATGTCATAATGTGGATTTTAGCAGGGCATTCTTACAGCCTTTAAATCAACTCCTAGCTTTTGTAATTGCAAGTCTGTTTAAAAATGGTCTTTTTTTCATTTTCAGTGGCTGCAGGTTCTGCCAATCTTTTCAAAAGCAGCCAGTAGAGAAATTTTAGGAAATAGTACATTATTTTTATAGATGCTGAAATAGATGTCTTACATAAAAGAGGAGGACTAGAAAGTAAATATGGGACTTGTGTCCACGACACTGTGGACAGAAGCTTTGGTTTTAGCTCTTGAAAACTTGAAATGTTCTGTTCAAGTTTGCTTTTTTTTTTTGGTGATTGATTTTTAAAGTGTGCAGCATGTTATGTGATACAGTTTGAGAAGAATGTGCTCCTAAATATTTTTTTATCTTTATTTTTTCTGATCCTAACATCATCTTAGCCTTGTGTCCTTGTCCATTTATTTATTGGTACAGCATTTTAAATGAAGTCAGCGTTTTAGATTCAGCTTTTCAGGTATTGTATGTGGAACTCATTGGCAGTTGGCATGGGCAGGAGCTGCAAGCTCAAGTAGTAGTAGCTGATAAGACTTTTCCTTTTATTTTTATAGCTCCATTTAACAGTGTGCTTTTTCTAGAGTATGGTGTCCCAAGCTAGACCTAGAACTTCTTTCCTCAGCTGCTGGCAATTCTGACTGTTTAAATATTACACACGCATTGAAAGCAACATATTGAATGCAACTTTGCATGGTCAGTGCTGCCAAGTGTTGTATAGTCCAGGAGGTCTCATTAGCAGGATGGCGAAGGAGATCTTGGGTCAAGAACAGATATTTTTTTTTTTTTTTTTTTTGTCTGCTGAGAAATGTTTCCGTGGTCCAGGGCAAGGAGTTCTTAATCTTTCTGGAATAATTTTGAAAAAGCATTTTCATTGTTTTTTTACGGCTACTAGCTGTGTAAGAGGTACTTTTTTTTTGTGCATATGGACATATTATAGCGTTCAAATTTTGAAATACACTTCAATATTCAGAGCAACTTTTGGCATTCGGCCTGAGGTATGAGTGCAGAACTGTCTTACAAAGCACCATCTCCTTGGATGTGCCAAGTGCTCCTGTGCAGCACCTGATACACAGCCCTTGTGGGCTGATGTGGAAAGCTGGCTTCCATGGAAGGGCAAAAGCATGCACTTTTTCTCTGTCAGTCGCTTGGTAAAACTAACTGCCATCCTCTTTGCTAATGGTCAGCTATAGCCCAGGCTGCCTTTCCATCTTTCCTAAGAAATTGAATGTATTTTGAAACTGAATGTATTCTCAGAAGATACGTTCAAACCTCTTCCTGGCCTGTTATTGCTCTTCTAGTTTGAGGAGTACTTCAATTTTTAATTCCATAACTGCCAGTATGGCAGAGATTGAGCATTAGTTGGTGTTTTGTATCTGCAAAGCAGTGGTTTACCTCCTGTAGGTCCATTGGATGAATGCCAAAAACCTTTACCATAACGCGTGGAAAAAATGGACTCCGTTTGGTAACTGCTCTGAATGTGGGGAATCACGTGTTACTGGAAGAAGAATAAGCCCTGGTGGTAAACATTGCCTTTGTCTGTTACCTTGCTAGGTTTATTCCCTCTTATGGTAAAGGGTCGGAAGTACGGCTCTAAAGTGCGGAAATGCTTAATTTCTGAGTGACTGAAATAATGTTTGGCTTTCTAGTTTAAAAATGAAACAGGGGTTTTCTGTGTTCTGACAGCTAGTCAGGATACAGTTGAAGATGATGTCTGTCTGCTATGCGACAGGCACTGTCTGCAGTTAAGAATGACTGTTCAAGATATTTTTTTTTAATTCAGAAATCTGAAAGACTTGTAATGACATCAGGCCATTTAGAAACTTAATTTTCAACTCCAGAGCTGTGAAGTGTCTCTTAATGGAGGATATATTTGTTGTAAATAAGTTCTTGAAAAGGACTTGAAAAGTCTTTCAGTCGCCCTCAAAGTTACCATAATGGATCCTTTTGGACCCAGGAGAGCCAGACTGGTCACTTAGTAAGACACTAGACCAGATTTCAGGAATATGATTCATGTTTGATCTATATTGTGATCTTTTTCTAGACAGGCCAATTGTGGGGTTTTTTTGGTCTTAATTCTCTTCCTGTAGAAATTTACGGTGCTTGGTTTATTTAATGACAGTGATTTCATAGGGAGCTGAGGAAGATTGACTCGTATTAATGTCTGCACATAGGTGGCTTTAAAATTTGGCCTCTTTCATGCATGTCTCTCTCTTTTCCTGTCTGCTTTGCTAGATCTTTTCATTTGCTCTTTGTGTTCTTACAAAGCAGTGCTGGTTGATTCTTGTCTTGTACAGAAGAGTAACTTATTTCTGCAACGTTCGGGTAGTGACCGATTTACCCGTTTTAGCTTTGTAGCACTTGATCTCTAAAGGTTGTCTAATTTGGTGTATGTGATTGCTTCATTATGCTCTGTGATAAACTGTAAAATGCTGTGAGTGAGAAATGTGTGTATTTCTTAACTGCTGCCTTTAACATCGATTAGCCTCTCAAAATGAATGTTGTTGTCTTCACTCACAACAGCTGTAAATACAAGGAAGGGTTTGGTCAGAAGCATATATGCTTTTAGCTGGGCAGATAATATCAGGACTCGTGCATAGACCTGAAACTGTCTGCAGGCTCCTGGTGAGGCATTTGTGGTTTGAATAGAAGGAGCTGGACCAGGCGGCTGATGCCTGGAAGCGCAGCCTCCGCGCCAGCCCGGCCACAGTCTTGCAATTGTTCAGCCACACTGGAGGGAAGAGGAAAAAAAAAAACGCATTCCAAGCAGTGCCAAATTTTCTTTGATATGTTAATCTTTTGATAACAGTTTGAAAAGCCCTTGGAGACTTTTTTTAGATTTTAGACAAAATAGTTCATTTGTCAGGACTTCCCTTGTAGATAGGGTCTCAGTTATTAAGAACTGCCTCGCTAACTCATGATAACAAAAGCAAGTGCAGAGGACAGCTGCTGGACTGCTTGTTGGTAAGAGAAACCCTTAGTTATCTCAGGATTTTTACGAATATCTGAAAAGAATAAAATAGGCAATGTTTAAGATACAAGTTTGTAAGTTTATTTACTTGCGTATTTTAAGCAGATGAATGATGACAGAGCATAAGCGTATGTAACAACTTGATAATTTTTTTTATGCGTGTCCGTACATGGATTTTACTAAAGACTTGAGCTGTCAAAATTATATTTTCATCTGAGAAACTTGGTTTCTAAATTACCCAGTGACTGCAGGAGATGTCAAAAGTTTCTTCTTTTGTAGCTGTAGTCTTTCCAGACCTTGGAATTTTTCTCTTGAAATTATGAAACTTCCAGTTAAACTGGAAAACTGGAAGAATAAACTGATGGCAACAATGCATGTATCCTAAAGCAGAATTAGTTTTTAAGGATTATGGACTTGGGACAAATGTTGAGGAGAACAGAGGGGAGATCTCTTTGCTTCCCACCCCCCAAATCAAACTTGAAGGGTAAAATTTGCACTGAAGTAGTTTGTTAATTATGCCAACTGTTAGAATCGAACTGACTTTGGATAAGCTAGTAGTCCTTTGAAAGTGTGGCTTGCAGAACTCTTCAGGCATAGTGATTGAGACTTACTGTAGTTCTTTAACAACATTTTCCTTAATAAATGTGCCATGAGTTCACTTGCACCTTTTATACTGTTGCTGCAAATGTTTATTGCCTATAAATATTTTGGTAGAACTGGTTGGTATCCTGGTTGTTTAGTCAGGATAGATCAACAAATAGATAATAGTGTAGTAATTCAGAAAAGGTGCAACATTTTCTTCGGTGTGGGGGATGCATGTAGTTTTAAGGTTTGAACACTGCTGTAATTTCTTCAGTGATCCAATTCGTGATCTACTTTAGCTCCAAAATAATATCGACTTAAATCTGAAACTGCAGGTGCTGTTCTACTCATAGCTACATACTCTTCAGGACAGAGACAAATAGCAAATGCAGTTTAACTTAATTTTGATATACTTTTACAATGTTGCAGATTTACAGTTTAAGCTTGTGATTCAAATGTATGCTCTTACTTAGAAGTACTTACAGTTCAGACACTGTTCAGCTGATCGCCATACCATTTGTTAAATTTATACCTATGTTCTAGAATGTTGCAAGTGATTTCATTCTCTTAGTCGCAGTGGCAAACAGCATTTCTTTTACAGACCTTTTTGATACTTCCTACTTTTCTGACTCTAGAATATGCTTAGCTATACAATAGTAGATCAATGAGTAAAAATTATGTAGGTGGAACGACAGTAACTTTTACCATTTCCATTGTTTTTGGCCCCTTTCTTTAAAAGGAATAAATAGTGCTTTTTGGTTGCTATTTTCAGTTTGTTAAAGGGGGAAAGGACTTCTCTAGCTATTTGCTCCAGGGAACTTGTGCCGGAGAGAGGCTGAGTGGCAGCCTTTGCGTCAGAGGCACTTTATATTTGAATAGTCCTGAGTCCGCRTTGCTTCTTGTGAGTGGATTTCAACCTCACTTCAATTCGAGTACTAGTAAAATGTCGTACTCCCTTGTAGTCTGAAAAGTCCAAGGCTTATATTTAAATATTTAATTAAATATTTAAAGTATTGAAATGTTTAATTTCCCACCATATTATAGAAAGAAGTAAAGGCCAAATGCAGATTGCTAAAGTCTCTTCTGAACTGGTGAGATGCTGCTACTTCGTTCTTCAGTCTGACCCAGCAGCCTGAAGTCACCTCCAACGAGGGCAACCCTGTGGAGCCCGTGGTGGTGGTGGTGGTCAACCACAACTTTCAGGGCAGTTTCAGCAGGGCAGTGAGAAACAAACCCAAAGCAGTTATGCCTTTGAACTCTTGATGATGAGCTTGGCCTGATGATGTGCTAAAAGAGATAAGATTGGAGAAAGAGTGCTGTTCTTCATTGCTGTATAGTAATGATTTTCATCACCCATCAACTGAGAAAAGATCTCTAATGTTTTCTAAGTTTAGAGGTTTGAATTTGAGTTTTAATATGGAAAATTATAGGCAGTATGTGAAATACTGAGAATGCGTATGTTAGTTCAAGGTTGCTCAGTAAATGAGTCTGTATAAAATAATGCAGATGGAGCTAATGATGTGAGGCAAAAATAGCCTCCTAATGCTCCTCGTGTATTCCCAGTGTGATTCCACCCAGCTGTTCAAAGAACTCATTGAATCACAGGAATTATTGCTGGTGCTCTCAGTGCTGAGATTTCCCTTCATGCTTCTTCAGACCGACAACTTGATGCTCCTTCCTAGCTGTGGAACAGCCCTAAATTAAAGCAATTGCACTTCTCTCTCCTGCTGCTGCGGTGTCCCATAAGGTGCCTGATCTGACATGTTGGCCATATGGAAATCTGAGTTGAGATTTATTGATTTTGAAGCTGTTTGCATTTATTTTGCTGCCTGGTGCTTTCCTGCATCAAGCACAGTTGTTGCTAGATATGTTCATCAAGATTGGAGTTTTGCTTGCCGGCACTGTTTTTGATGTTGCAGTACACTATAGTGGGGAAATGCATGTTTGTTTAAGAGCAGACTAGTTCAAGTATGATAAATCTAATAATTCTCTCATGGACCTGTGAACTCTATTAGAAGTATAATTCTGTAAATACGCAAAACTTTTTCTGGCTGCATGACTTCTTGATTGAAAATGTGATTCGTACGGTGTACATAAAGTTGTTTGACGTTATTAATTCAAAGATTGTTCTCGGGAGCTTTCTTAGCAATCCTGTGTAGTTTAGGACAGATTTTAACTGGTTTCATCTCTCTCTCTCTCCCCCACCCCCCCCCACCCCCAGGATAAAAAGCTGTTTAGTGGAGAAAAGTGGCAATTTAAACAAAACTGTGTTTTAGAACTTGCATGACTTGTGTAACAGATAAGGAAGTATCAGTGGTGCACATCTTTTGACTTAATTTCCAAATTAATCTGCAGTAAGAAAGGTATTCATAGTTCAGTATTGGATAGTAATAGAAAATTTTCAGCTTAACAAAGCAAGGGGTGTGTGAGCTGGTGTTTCTATCAAAGGAGACAGTTGTTACCAAATCAGCTTCCTTCCATACAGAACAAAATACAAACTGTATCAAGCACTCAATTTATGAAGTGCTGAGTTGTTTTTCACCTGTGACTGAGCCCTGTGTTGTGATGCAGTTCTTTGCTTTGAGTGTGTATTTCTTCCACTAGGACCTTATTCAGCAGTGGAAATAGATTTCTGAGGAGACCCAGATTTGGGCAGCAAAAGAAACCTTTTCTGTTGGGTTTGTGCTTCATTTGTTGGCTTAACTGGAAAGGAGGTGGTAGCTTGCAGAAAACACGTGAGAATGTGATGTTGATAAACTGCAGGAGTTGGGAGGTAGGACCTTTTGAAGTTGGCATTGCTGCTGAATGTAAGTGCATGGATCCAGGGGCTGGCTTTGAGAGAGGATCTGACTTGGAGTCTGGTGATTTGATTTGTTGAAAATGTTGGGGAGTTAATGACAGCAAAGAAATCGGTAATGGTTGTGCTTTTATCATAATGCTACCTAATACTAAGTATTTTAAATAGTGGCATCCTAGTCTTCAATGGACAGCTGAGATGAAGTTAAGTGGATGGCTTTCACCTTGATTTTTTTTTTTTTTTTTTTGTGTAACAGCCTTCTGTCTGAAAAATGTCAATTACAATAACTCCTTGTGCTGTGACAGTGAATCCTTAATACTTGAGGACTGCTTATATGCTGTGGTAGTAAGTGCTGTCTTCTGAGAGATTTATATATGTGCAGTAAATAAAATCAAAGGCTGTACAATGTCAGTGCAGAGAACGATAGTTAATCCATGTCTTCGCAGGTAAGCACTGGCCATTCAGTGGTTTTAACTATGGTAGGTGGTCCTGTGGAAATATGATATGGGTGCATTAATTATGAATTGTATACAATTAACATGTACAGGGTGCCCAAGATGCAGTTTTAATTTCAAAAATTTAGCCTTTTGACTTGGTATCTTTGATTGTTTATGTGGTGTTGAAACTTCTGATGAGCCTCATGGTATGTAGCCTTTTGTTTGTAGTTCTTCCCTATTGGAATAGGGATCTGTGTGCACTATGTTCATCTCGTAGACAGCTTCGTATTTTCTCATGCCTTCCCCTATTCATGAAACTTGTGATCATAATCTATCCTCAAAGCACCCCTCAAGATTTGCAGCTATGAGAGATTTACAATAAGAAATAAACTCATTGATACAAACAGAATGGTAAAAGAATGGGAAAGAAGGGAAAAGACTAACTGACCATTAAGCATGTCTTGATTTAGAAATATTAAACTGGGGACTAAACTTTTTTAGTGTGTACTTATTTTTCTGCTCAGATGAGAAATGTGCATCTCGGGGGTACAGTGCCCTTCCTCTTGAAGGATAGCCTGGCTTCTGAAAACGTCTGATTGGAGCTATTACATATAGAATGGTAGAAATGGGTAATCTTGAGCTACTTTTAAGGTTTTTTAACAGGTTTAATTTATGTTTCCATTGTGAAGTTTGTAGAATGTACCAAAACCTGCTTGCTGCATGTAGAATGTAACCAAGTTAAATTCGTACAAGCTCTTTTCCCTCCTTCAAAGCCTGCTGTTTCTGCAATATTTCACTTGTATTCATCCAGTGTTCAATCTTAGTTTTACTAGAGCTCCTTGGGTTACTACTGGAAACTAGTAACAGTGCAAATTTAAGACCTATATTAATAAGTTGTCAGTTTATATGTATGCACTTACAGAAAATAACTCAAAACAACCTAGTACTTAGGTATAAAATCAGTAATGTTGCTTCAGTTTTTAATTCTTTTGTTGTTAAAGGTCTTCCATATCTCAAGTTGAGAAGTTCCATATCATACTAAACATGGAGAAAGAAGAAAAGAAATTTGTCAATAAAGCAGAGGAAGATGAGATGGTAATGAATTCTGTTAGTCTATTTTTATACAGTGAAAGAAACACATTTTCTTGGTTTTCTCTCTAAATGGGGCGTATTACATCAGGAAGTGGACTGTCTCAGTTTAAATCAGTTTAGCGATTTTATAAGGTTATCCTTGATAATCTTTTTTGGTATTAAGAAATCTAGTCTTGGGATAGGGAATGTTTTTGTTGAAAGCCTTTACAAAGGTGCTGGGTTGGCTACATTGAGGTCAGTAGTCCAATAGATAACAGATTTTGGTGCTTATGAAGATTTTTTTTTTTTAAAGGAAAATGGAAGCAAAGTGGGTTGTGGTTTTTTTTTTTTTTTCTTCTTCAAATCCTGGAGCTTTTTTCTTGTCATTTAAACCAGGTTAATGCTCCATAATAGGACTGTACTCTGCATAATCTTGCCTATTGATATTTATGCAGATAAGACCCACTCCCTAAAGCATGGTAAGCAGTTTAATGGGTATTTGGTAGCCCACAAACTTTGCTTCCTGCTGGAGCAATGATATCTCTTACTGTTTGTCCTGGATGACACAGTAGTTAGCTTTGACAGGAAAATAGCAGCAGCTGATCTTTAAATTTCTAACCCATTCTAGAGACAGCAGAAACTATTTGGGGTATATAGGGATTTTTGTTTTAAAAAATGGTAGGTTCCTGTGAATTGAAGTCCTTGTTCCGTCTTTGTGCACGCTGCTAGGAAAAGCTGCGCTTCACTAGACCAGCTCTAATATGGAGAGTAGGCAAATACACCTTACAACAAAAAATGAAACTGAGATGCTTATGGTCTGATCACTAAAATAAATGCTTTTTGGAGGAGATAATTTTGTTTTGCCCCAAAAGAAGCATTAACCTCTCCCACTATCTTTCACCCACCTGTTTTTATTGGTAAGGAGTGAATACTGACTCCAGTGTTTTGGGGGTAACAGAGAATGGGTTTTGTCTCTGCTTTTTGTCAGCTGAGAAGGCTGTAAAACAAACTTGTTGAAAAGCCTTTTCTTAGGAAAGGAGTTTAAACAATTTCTAATACTGTTTAATGAAGAGCACAAAAAATTTGCAAAATGTTGGTGTCAGTATGAACAATGTGGGTGGGACTCAATGGGAAACTTCATTGCCCTTTTGCAGCAGGAAATATAATCTAATGATGTAATGTGAAACTCAGGAATGTAACACAGCATCTAGTAAGTCACTGAATTATTTTCTGTTCCTGGCTGTCATCAGGTTAAGTTGGTACTTGCCTTTGACGAAGGCACACTTAATACTTTGTAGGTTTTTTTTAATGGGAGAAGAGGATTTTTCCAGCTGGTGCAAGTTACAGAACTTTTGACAGTGTGGCTTGCAGTTTCTGATGGTTCACATTTCTTGTTAAATGGCAGGCAAAATAAGCCAGTTTTTCTACTAAAAAGTAGTGTTTGATAAATATGTTTACAGGCTTGTTTAGAAAGCATGAAATCCAGCTAGCATCAGTAATTCAAAACTATGTATGCTGGCTAATCAAATGCTAAAGTGGTAAAATCAGCATTTGACAAAACCACATATGCTTTTGCTCTTAAATGCTTAGCTGACTTGTGCTGTGTCATGGTCAAAGATTTGGTTGTTCACTGAGAGTTAAGGCAGGTTGTGCTGTAACCTCAGTCCTTAGGGAGCAGTGCAGAGAGGAGACGGGTCCTGCAATGAAATGTTTTAAACAGTGTGGATGTTCTGCCTTTGTCAGGGTTTTACTGATGTTTGCATTTCTGACTGAGCAAAACAGTGTTCCTTTTTGTTGCCGCTCCATCATGTATTAAGTTTTTTAAATCTTTCCTTCCCCCAGAAAAGAAAAAGGAGAAAATGGCTTTGAAATTTGATTCGCTTTAAATCCCGCACTTTATGAAAAATTAATGAAACTATTAATGGCTTCCTGAGCCAGAGTAATTAAGAGGGTCATTGTTTGTTATTTGTTGCTCTGTTTCCACGCAGGAGATCTATGGCTATGATCTATGTCGCTGGAAGTTGGTGCTAGTTACTGTAGGAGTGATCTGTTCTGGTGGCTTTCTTCTCCTCCTCCTCTACTGGATGCCTCAGTGGCGTGTGAAAGCAACATGCAAAAGGACTACACTTAAAGACTGTGAAGTGGTTCTGCTGAGAACAACTGTAAGTCTACAGGAGGGTGTGCTTCTCCCAGTTTGCAGTTGTTTCACATCCCTCTTGCTGCTTCTAAAATACACAAATCCTTGCCTGCAACGTAGACATGATTTTGGTTTATGGCACTGCAGAACTGTGTTCCTTGGTACTGTACGTAGCTTTGCTGCCCCTATGGGAAGACTGACAGCTGTTTGCAGAGGATGTAGCAAAAAGAAAGTCTTTGCTTTTGAATTTTAAGAATTAAATATGTGAATGCTGTTGTCATCAAAAGTTACAGAACAGATACCTTGTTCATATAACTTGATAACATGGTTTTCAGGTTTTCCATCCCTTGTTCAGCAAAGATACATTTGTTGAATTAAGGTGTAATGTGGACCCAAATGTGGTTTGATTTCAAGTGATTTTCTTCCCCCACAATTGCTGTGTACAGTCCCTGGTTATGATTTTCTGTTAAGTCCTCAGTCATTTGAAGTTGCAGGGTGGGTGCAGCTGAATGCATAGGAACCCCATAGTTCTTCCTACTACAGAACAACTATGTTAAATTGTGAAGGGCTAAAGATGTCAAAATTCAAGTACCGACACTCACTGCTTTAAAAAAAAAAAAAAATCTTTCAGTGCAAAAAATATGCATTTAGAATTGTGGAAAGAAAATGTATTAAGGTAGCTGCTACTAACTTGGGGATATCTTCTGTAGTTATGTATGGGCTCTGCTAATCTGTCATCTGTTGTTGACACATTTTGCTACAGCTATTGTAGTAAAATGCTGTTTAAATGCTGTTTCAACCAACTCAATTTTCCCCCTCTTTTTAAGGATGAATTCAAGATATGGTTTTGTGCAAAGGTTCGCATTATGCCTTCTTTGGGAGCCAATCCTTTACAGAATCCTAACCCTATTGTACACAAGGTTTCAAATGGCCATGCTGTTCATTTCTGTGAATCTGCTGCAGAAGAGAATAAAAATGATTTGAAAAAATATTTGCCTGTAAGTAAATCTGCAATAATATGCTTGCTAATTTTCAAAGTATCTCAAGTAATATCTAGAGTAAACACACACACAACACAGTACACGTGGGCTGCTACTTTTGTCTAAAAGGCTAACTCATTCTTTGGGTGGAGCACAAATCTTTTCCTCAATAATCTGTTACTGGAAATAGTGGAATGCTTGAAAGATTATTTTGAAAGAAAAGTATTCATTTTTCAGTAAAGTTTTTCTAAATTCACTTTCTATTGCTGTCCAGAATAAAGTCAGTCAGTAGAGAAGTGTTAAGCGGTGCCAGTTTAATATTTGTGTCTGTTGCCCTTGCAGATTCGTTATTTCACACATCATAGCGTGAAGTATTTCTGGAATGATTCAGTTCAAAGTTTTGATGTTGTACGGTAAGAGTACTTTTTTCTTGTGTTGTGCTTCAAACTGCATTTTTTTAAAAATACAATAGCATGCCTAAGAACATGGTGAAAATTGGTATCGTATTCTGATCAGCTGTTTTAGCTCATTGAGTCTTTGTTTGAACCATAGTGAGAGCAGGGAGATTTTTAACTCGGTGTGACTTTGCAAGGAAGGTATTTGTTTAATCTACTTTTATCGAGCATGATTCGTATAGGGTGACAGGCTGCATGCCTCTGCAGGCTTTTTGCCTGTTCTTGGAGTGTTACTTGAGAATCGGAGCACCTGTTTATAGACAGTAGTTCTTCTACAAACTCTTAAAAACTTTCCTTCTGATGGAATAACTTACATTTTTTGCATTGCTGCTGAGCTAGACCCAAAAGGAGTATCTAGGAAGAGGGGAATTCACCGAAATACCTTGTTGCTCACCTTTGTGTAGGTCTGCTGCTGCATTTTAGTCCAGTTGAGCTTAATTTGATCCCTCTTTTGTTACTCTTTCGTAACAAAAACAGGTATCTTGCATTGATAGAAAAGGTCTTTCAGTGGGCAGTACTAGCTGTGCTCACTGAATGTGATGTGCTATATTTTCTTTCATCCAGCAGCACTGTTGCATGATGTTAGGGTTGAAGAAGAAAGTTCTTTTTTCTGATGCTACTGATAAGGCCTTCTCATAGTGCTAAACAAGTTAAACGAACACAGGCTTCTCCGTTTTTGACAACTGCTTGTTAAAATAAGAAGTTCAGATCAGAAATATAACCTCTTTTTAACTTAAATCAATGTTCACTGCATTGAACCATCATGTGGAAAAGTCCAAGCACTGCATATAGAAAAAATTAATGACCAGTGACTGAAGGAAAGAAAAATAACCAAAATTTCTGTAAGAGGAAACATACTCTGCAAATGTTTCTTATGTTTTTGAAAAAAGTGTGTGCAAATAGTATGGAAAGTTATCAGCAATGACAACAATTTAAAGAAATTATCATAATACAAGCAGTTACAAAACTAAGCACTCCTCCTCTGCAAGGGTGTAAATGTCTCAGTTCATGTGTAAATAATTAAAACCTTTGTATGCATTTTTTATGTTAAGCCTCCCGTGAATTACAGTGGTGCAGGTAGTGACACTTGTCATTTTGCATTACAGGGTCCTGTTTTCATGCCTATAGTGTTGCTAATTTAAACTGTTCAAAGGGAATATTTCCCACAAATGAGATTTAAAAAACCCTCAAAACTATACTTTTATGCTAAGAACAGGTATGGGAAAAAATCATACGACTCCACGTGTTTAGAAAAAACTGTTGTTCCTTAGCATTAAAGCAGTGACTTGAAACTAGGCATTTGTTGGCTGTTTGGCTGTGCCTTTTGATGTTCTTGTGATAACTCGGCCAATTTATAACCCCCGGAAAAATCTCAGATATGCCTGTGAAGTTATGTGAGCATTTATTCAATCACATTCTTGCTGATATGCCAAACTTTCATTTGTTTGATGTATTAGCAACGATTGAGCCCGACCACTGGTTTAGTCAGGTATGGTAGCTGAGCTGGACACCGTTATTTAGCAATTGGATAATAAAGAGGAAAAACAGCTGGATCTGAGACATACCCGATACTGGCAGAGTACTAAGTCACTTTTGCACAAGGTCAAATAAGAATGAGAGTTTGCTATAACTTTTCTCTAAAGTGAATTAGATATGATCATGTAGTGAAGCACTAGATACCACCTGCAAAATAATAGCTGAACTGATGAATGATAAATATTCTGAAAAGAAGTCTTAAAAATTTGTCCTTCCTCGAGATACTTTTTCTTAATCTGCTCTTCAGTTTATGTAAAAAACAGAAATCGGTATTGCCTAATAACATGGTTGAGAGTCAAGTTAATATTTGTACACGATACTGAGGACTTTATAGTAAAATCCATAAGGCAAGCAACACAGTTGTAGTTGTGATTGAAGCACAATACTGCATCATGAAGATAGATTCACTCTGTGCAGTTAATTATGCAAGTATCCAGAGACAGAACAGTTTGATCACATAATTAAAGACTTAGCACAATACAGAAGGGAGGCAAATTAAGATTTCTTGGGCAACTGATTTCATTATGAGAGCTTGAGTTTCATATCATTGTTCTTTTTATAATAATGTAATACTAAGATCATTGTTTTAAACACAGGAAACGCAAGTTTAATTGTTCTTAAACTAAATCAGACTTGGTCACATAGCCAAAGGGGATGCAACTTTGACCTTGTATGTCTGTTTTGTTTTAGCTAGTGTCAACTGAATCTSTGAGTGAGTTGATGAGTGCTTTATATAATAAACTGTGTGCACACAGGGATTTTTTTAAATGCCTTGGGAATTCAGTATTGTAACAGTACTGTAAAAAGCAGACAACATCCTTCTAGAAGCTTTGTCTTTGCATGGATGTTACACACATAGGTATCCATATTTGCATATAAAGCACTTAGTTTTAGGTACCCTTCTTAAACCCACTGTTACATTCCTTTTTGTGCAGGAAGAGAAAAATTGAATCATTTGGGATAGAATGGGAAGAAAGGCACAGTTATTAACAGAGAATTGTATATTTATTCATCTAAAAATCATAATTTTAAAATCCTTGAACTTGAGAAATTTTAGGGAAACCTTGTAAACCTGTGGCCAGATTAACATATTAACATTTTCGCCTTCTGTTCTTTTACGAGAAGTTGGTGGAAACATGGTCCTAGCCTTTGCAATAGTGAGGATGTTTAAAGGTTTTCCTGTGTTCTAGAGAATGGAAATGATGGTTACTATATATGCACAATAAAGAGTTTTTTCTTCACTGGGACAACTCTGAATCATTTTTAGTAGATAATATATATCCAATATAAAAAAGACTTGTGTTGAATAGTGCTGGTTGTGTCATGTCATCTGTGAAAGCCTTTTGGAAGGTAATGATATTTTCCTGTGCATCAAAGTATGTCTGCTAGAAAATGCCCGGATCTTGGGCATGATGTGTCTGATTTACTGAGTTTGGTAGCTGAAATGATCCCATAGCTGTAAACATAATGATGTTTCAGGTGTGCTTGCGTATCTGCAGATCTTCTAAATTATAGCATTTGCTTTCACAGCATACAGAAAAGTCCTGTGAAGATGAGTCTTCCAGTGATAAGGAAGTACTTAAAATGTAGACTGTACTTTACCTAGTCATGGATAAAATTTTGATAGCAAGATGCTGCAAAATAGCTTCAGTATAGATTTATTTGCTAAATTGACTAATAATTGTTTCTAAAATGCTTCCATTACTACTTAGAGAAAAATGAAGATAATTTGAAGAAATATTAATCCATGTTGATTTCATATAATGTGTTATAAAACTTGCTCACTTTTTCTTTTTAGAGGCCTTTGAATACTAGTTATGCCAGTATTTTACTTCATTTTTAAGAGTATCTCCATTTTGATTGAAATAGATATAACTATCCTATAGAGTAAAACGTGTCAACAAGAGGACTGCTTTTAACATCTCACTGGTATCTGCAGTTGTGACAAAAATAGCTAGAAAAACATTAATCCATAGACTTTGTTCTTTTATAATACAGCGTAACTCTTGGCAAAGACCTGGCTATTTTGAGTTACTGAATACTTCATTTTAAATATCAGGTTTCTTAAATAACTCATTGACTTTTTCCTTTACTTAGAGGTCTAGATGAATCTACATTCTGTTCTTCAATTCATAATGAACACAGCACAGGACTGACAAAGGGAATGCATGATTACAGGTAATATTACAGTATTTGAGGGAAGAATTGTTTTCGTTCCATTACCTGTGCTCAAAGTGTTAACAAAACTAGAAGACAATTCAGTGATTAGTGTTTACAGACAGGCTCTTACACGTCCTTCAAAGAAGGCTGTTAGATGTATGAAATTCTTGTTTATCTTACCTATACGTTGTGTAGGAACTAGACTCTGATACTGTGTTGACTTACTTTTCTCAAACTACACTGACCATGGGAATTGGAACTATTGCTTAAAGTAATTCAGAATATATTTCTGAAATTGTATTTACTACTTAACATTTTGAAATAAAATGAGTGTACAAAAAGAATACCAAGCAGTTATGTTTTCAACCACGTTGGCAGGTATACAGTGAAATTTGGCAGTTGATGTAAAACAAAGTAGTTATTTTTTTCCACATAACTCACCTTTAAGTGACATAAATGTTACCATAACATATTGTCATTGTTGAAGGGAGTGTATGGGTTCCGAGGCAAATAGACCGATTCCCAGTGGAGAAGTCCATCAAGAGTTCTTTAGCTGGAAAGATGCTCGTTTGTCTCAAGCTGCAGATTGTTGAAGGCTTGAGGGGAATGCTGAGGGAGATCGCTCTGCTGCTGCTTGTTTTCTTTTCCATCCTTGGCTAGTGGTCATTGTGAGAGAGGGGATAGTGTGCTAGACGGCTAATAAGGAATATTGGATGCCAGGAAGCAGCAAACCTGGCCTAAACTGTAACTAATTTCTTACTTTAGAAAGATCAGGCTGAAACTTCCCAGGTCTCAGGACTTTGGCTTTAATTTTAAAAGCTTAGTTAGTCTTAGTATCACAGGTGTGTCCCATAGCTTGCATGGATCTGTCTCTGGTTGGTTGGGACTAAATGCATTCCCCACTTGTTCTTTTAATTCTGGTTGGCAAGAAATAACTGGGGGAAAAAAATACTAATTTTTTAACATGCTATTTTAGACTAACGTGTAAATATGCCTGTCAAGGGACACAGCTGAAGTGCATAGGTAGAGAAGAACTTAGTCTAGAAAAAAACCTTTAAAATGTAACTTTAATGGTACATAGTTTAGGGATTCTCAAATTCTCAAATGTGAACAGCAAGCTGGAACATATATTGTGAAAATGTAGATATGTACTTAATTATTGGTGTTCTAATTTATTGATACCCTACCCAAACTGGAATAGTTTGGGTTCTGTTACGTTCCTGGCTAGTTTTTTGCAAATGAGACCTTCTTAGACTTTAAAATATGGAAGCATCTGCTTGCTTATCATTCCATTTTCTGTCGATTTGTGTCTTTTCCTACAATAAAAGCCTTTTCCTTAAGAACATCCTTTAAGGGTTTTTTCATGTCAATGTCATTTAACCAGCTCGGATCCCATCAGAGGTTAGTTTCTTGCCCCTCCTTTCATGATTTGCCTTTCTTCATGCTAAGAATAAAACTAAGATACAGAACCATGAAAACAGTGACTTACTGCAGGGTAAGAGTTAACACTTGTTTGATCTTAAGTTAATGAGAACCCCATATTGGCTTTCAGAATGACACGTTTAATAACATTGGACCTATGCACAGTTTACAGGGAAATCTTATTATGAAAGAACGTAAAAATTAAGTTACAGTTTAAATTGAAGTATAAAATAATTATCTTAGTATTGGAACATCTCACTGGGTAAATATTTTCTGATAAACACCTTTTGAAACAATATGATAAATAAAAGGGCCACAGATTAAGTAATATTTTATACTTTCTCATATTAATGGAATTACTTTGAAGTGAATAAGATTTCTAATAAAAATTTTAACTGTCTTTTTGATATTTTTCTTTTTTTAATGCAGAAAAGCATTCTATGGAGTAAATGAAATTGCTGTGAAAGTGCCTTCCATTTTTAAGCTTCTGATTAAGGAGGTAAGATCTTTTCTTTAATAAATTAAAAAAAAAAAGTATATCATTAAAAGTTACTTTAAGTACAATGACTATTGGACTGGTCTTCAAATAATAATGTAAGACAGAAACTTTCCCCCAGAGCCCAGCACTGTAAAGCAAAATGATACGGACCTTTATTTTTGAGCTCTCAAAACTTAAGAGACCTTAGATGTAAGCTCTTCAGAGTTCGCAACCTGGTGCCTTAGCAAGGATGTTAGAAAATGTGTCAGAATTCTTTGAGAGGGTATGCATCTTATTTATTTTTTGTTGTTAATTTCAAACATAAAATGACCGATTGTGTTCTCTATTATCAGCCCAGGGTTTATACGTTACAACATATGCATCAAATCAAATGTGTTCTTGCATATACTTTTGTTGGATTTGTTCCATTTTCCTTGTATCAGGTAGATTTAAATAATTGACTTGTTATCCATGTGCTATAATAATGCATAATAGAAACTTTTGAACAAAGAAACTCTCCAACCTGAACTAACAGAGTAAGAACTTGAGGTGTCAGTGCATTTATTAATAAGAAATAGATAATAACATCCAAATGAATTTAAGAATTGTAACTTAAGGTGCATCAGGTGTTCCTATCCTTTTGCTTTGAGGTGTAGGGGAAAATGCACGCAGTCTTAAAAGTATGTATTTGTGTACTATTTTAGTGAGAACTGTGCTTTTGAGGGGTTGAGGAAGTAGCGAAAAAGAGGTATCAGTTTGGCAAAACAGACAAAAATCACATATAAAGAACTGAAAGGTTTATCTCCTCTGTGGAGGAGGAGGATGATTCTGACTCTCTTCTGATGGAGAATGCATGTGACCTTTTGGTGTAACTTTAATGTTCTGTCACTCTTCTAGGTTCTCAACCCGTTTTACATTTTTCAGTTGTTCAGTGTGATATTGTGGATCACTGATGAATATCACTACTATGCATTAGCAATTGTGATCATGTCTGTAATATCCATTGTTAGCTCACTCTACACCATTAGAAAGGTAAGTTCAAAGAAACCAGATGCATCTTTTCAGCTTTTTGCTGATTGGTTTATTTTGATGTGAAATTGCCTACTAATCTTTAAGAATTTTTCAGAGGTATACAGGTAGAATATTGTTATGGGTTTTCCCTCTTTGAGCTGAAAGAATTTAGATTCACAGTTCTCTTCGAGACCAGTCTCTGCTGACTTTCCATGCTGTTGAATGGAAATAGGTTGACTTCACATAACAGAAACACTACCTCACTAAAATAAAACCCGGACACAAGTTTATGTATCAAGTTGTATTCACAGTAGTGATTCCATCTTGCATTGACAGTAGTGATTCCATCTTGCTCTCAAAAAACAAAACTTTCTGTTTGAAAAAGTCCAACGGAATTGAGTACCAGCCAAATGTGTGGATTGTTAAATTGGTGATGCTTTTTTCTCTGTAGACTTAGCTGTAGCTGATGGAAATCAAAGTAGTAATTATCCTTAAATTGCAATCTCTGAATTCAGACCAGAGACAAAAACCCCCATCTTACGTTAATCCAAGTTCATACAACTACTGCAGTTTTTACTTATGTATGTTAATGACCAAACGTTATTATAACATTTTGCGTGGCAATGTATATTTGCTTCCAGAATGCTTTAAAAGTAGGAACCTGTACAGGTTGATGCGCTCAAACTTTATTTGCCCATAAGTTTCCTAAACTATGTTCAAGAGAATGTTTTGAGTAACTTTTTGTTGTAAAAGAATGTTGGTAAAGAATCTCATCACTTCTACTTGTAGAGATAGAATGTGCATTTAGAAGAAGACAAGCTGTGCTTTTAAATAATGAACTGTTTTCTCCCCTTTGCAGCAATATGTTATGTTACATGACATGGTAGCAGCTCACAGCATTGTCAGGGTTTCTGTCTGCAGAGGAAACCAAGGTAAATTTCACAGGCGGTTTGGAAGGTTGAGTTTAAATTGTTTTAGGTGTGAGTGTAAAGTTGGCGTGCATCTGTGCTTTCTTTGATCAGCTTGAAATGCTTGCATTTCCTAGCAGAATTGCACGGGAAAAGGAGATGTTGCAAAGTGGAATTTAGATAGGATCATTACCTGTTCAGGATTATCCTTCTAGATGGTATTTTTAGCGAGTATCAGGTTTGTTCTAGATTAGGTGCTTGTCCTATTTGTGTTTCTCATTATCTACCACTCCACATATGTAATTGTCATTGTAGTTTCTTTCTTGGCTTAAAGATGCGCATGCGTTGGGTTTCTATTACAATTTATTACCCAGCAGGGGCTGCAAATTGATTTCTGGACTTTTGCTCATTTGGATACCACAGTAGTTGAAGATGGTTAGGTTGTGGTGTGTGATACTGTTTTGTAAGACATGCATTTGTGTTGGACTTGTGTCTTTATACTGAAGTTACACTTTAGTTAATTGTTAGTATCTTTTGTATGAGCTTGATTCCTTTCATTTGTTATGATGAACTATACCCATGTGCTCAAGAGTTTCATCTGTGATGGAATTGGGTTTATCAGTGGCTTTTTCTGTATCTTTTCAAAAACTTTTCATAATGCCATTAATTAAATGGAGTATAATCTTAATTGTCACCACCTGGATCTTAGCTGTGAGGATCTTCATCAGGTTTTGTAGATGGTGGCTATTTTCAGGTAAACTTGTTTGTGTTTTAACACTCAGAAATAGAAGAAATCCTTTCCACTGACCTTGTGCCTGGAGATATCATGTTGATTCCATCTAATGGGACAGTTATGCCCTGTGATGCAGTACTTCTCAGTGGTACTTGCATTGTAAATGAAAGTATGTTAACAGGTAAAGTAAACTTGATACAGTTTTGCGTGGCTAAATGTATTAGTTCATACCTGCGTGCATGCTTAACTTGCAGTATGCTCTAGCAGAAGCTGATATGTTTATTTTGCTTGAAATGCCATATGTTCTTGCAATTACATATGCTCCTAAGTACTTACGTACTTGTGTTCTGCTTATCTGCAACAGCTACCTGGTACTGCTTGGCAACTCCAAAAATGAGTTATGGTTTCTTGTTGAAAAGCTTTCGTCTTGATAGTTTGTCTTCCTGCCTCTTGGCTTGGTGTTCTCAGTGCAGATTGAGTTCTGCAGTATGCTTCTTCAGAAAATTTTTGCCCAAACTTTTTAGCTGCTTCCAATAATGAAGGTAGTGAGTAGAATGTTCTGCTGTGTTTAAAAACAAAAATTATGATCTCAAGTTGTGCCTGCATACTCTGAAACCAGGGACCTGATGTATTTGAAGGACAGCTTCAGTGAATAGGATGGACTTCTTGTTATTCCTAGGATGATCTGTCCAAACTGGCAGCATTTAGAAAATTGTAGTTCAGAGATTGTGTGTTTTATCATGTTCAATTCTTTAAATATACTTCAGCCTCTTGAGGTTGCTAGCGACTGATAAAAGTTGATTGCAGCCCTAGCTTGAGTGTACTCAGTCACCAAAGGAGCCGAGAATAATTTTCTTCAGCTTCTAGTTTTTCTGAGTAAAGATGGGGTGATGCCTTGCAGCAGGAGAAGGAAGCTTGTCCTGTTTTCTTTCAATGAACTGTATTTTACACCTGTCTGATTTGAAGTAAGAGGCACGAAAGCTGTGTTGGTGAATAATGAATAGAGTTAAATAGGATTTGGATAAGGAATCTGGTGAGCTGAGGCTAATAGGTGAGAGACTACCTGATAACATGCTGAAAGGAAGATGACTTCTTCCATAAGTCTGCTTCTGTGCTGATGAAGTGAGATTATATTGTTCTACTTGAAGTTGTGAAGGAAAAAGTGTCTATTCTTATTTGATCTTAGAGACTCTTTTTCCATTTAAGGTGAAAGTGTTCCTGTCACAAAGATTAATCTACCAAATCCTTCAGAATGCCCGAAAGCGATGGGAGATGAAATATACAGTCCAGAAGTGCATAAACGGCATACTTTGTTCTGTGGAACCAATGTCATTCAAACCCGTTTTTATACTGGAGAATTGGTCAAAGCTCTAGTAGTGAGAACAGGTATTGATTGTTAAGTTTATCACTTGTTAACATGCTACTTGCTTTTGTAGGTGTATGTCAACTGATACTTTGGAGTATTGTGTTGAATGTTGCTAAGCTTGGATAAATGAGTATACCCCAAATAATTTGATAAATGTCTTACAACGATAATAGAACTAGATAATGGCCTGGAGAGTATCAATTGGCAAGCAAGAAAGTGAATCAGTCTTTAGCATCAGTTTAAAACTTAATCTGAATGCATTTTCAAGTCCTTTAGATGTGTCTTACAGTGTGTTGGTTGAACTACATATGCCTCTTTGAAAAGGTTTGGCATAGTATCGCATTGGGTGGGTAGTGGGGAACGGCTTATTTTAGTGAAGTCATTGGCAATGTCACATGTTTTTCTTTGCCCATAGTCTTGTCAAAGCACATAACATTTGCTTAAAAAATGTGTTCGATCTAGCCCTTTCTACAGAAGTGCTTATTCATACTAGTATGGTAAAGGTTTGGTTTTAAATAATACAGATGTTCTATTAAAAACAATTGCACAGACTAATGTAGTTGCGGGATTCTGCTTTACAAAGATGATCTTAAGAGAACCACCACAAAATAGATGAATGTAAGCTGTTATCCAAGCTACAATAGAATTGGATAGAATAAATTTGACTACATTGACTAGAATACTACTTAAAGCAAGTTTTCCAACAAGTAACTTCATCCTAATTAGCCTCTTATTTCTCTGGTGTTTTCTCTTCACCTTCTGTTAGTCTGTTTTAGCAGTAAATGTTCTGATTTTTTTATTAAATTCATTAATGTCTTTCTAGAGGCTCTTATTAGTCTTTTTTCAAAGAAAAATATTTCCCTTCCCTTGAACATGTCTCCCCTTTAATAATATCCATCTCAACTTCTTTGTTTCTTAAGTAAGAAATTTTATGTGCCCAGCCTGACGTGTATATACAGATAGGTGGTCCAAAACAGGAACAGAAATGAACTGCTGAAGACTTATTTCTTCTACTCTGCAGGGAGGATAATGCCTTTTTTTTTTTTTTTTTTTTAAAGTCTGAAACTATGGTCTGAACTCTTACAAGGAGAATTGTAATTGCATCCAACACACTGGGTCTTACTGCCCTGACATCTGAAGTAATTTTTTTAATCTGCTCTTTGCCCACGACAGGTCGGAGTTAGCTCCTGTGTTGTAAAAAGGATGAATTTAGCTCTGTGGACCTTGTTCAGATTTTACGTATGGACAAGTACACTTTTCCTGCTATGACTATATATAGAGAGAGGACCTGTCTGGTTTACAGGGACAGCTTTTAGGCAACTAGGGAATTTCCCACTTCAGAGAACTGGATAGATGTCACAGTGCTTGTAGCTTCTCAGTCCTAAGATGTCCGATCACAAGAACTGAAGTAATTCTTACCTAGTGAGATACAAGTAAAAATCCCTTTATCTGAGGAAGGGGGATGCCACAAAATTGAAGATAGAAAATTTAGTCCTTAAAAGAATTCTAGGAGAGCAGAACTCCATATGGTTGTATGCAAAGACGTGTAGTCTTAATCTGGTCGTAAATCAGGATATAAGATTGACCTGCTGGGACTGTACTCACAGTACTCTTCAGAGTTAAACCTTTAACATGAAATGTTTGATGTTACAGCTGAAATACACATACAATACCGATGAACTAAATGTATTCATTTTTTTTTTTTTTGCTCCTGCAACTCAGTTCACGGATATGTTAGTGCGTATGTCATTGTGGCTCCTATTGTAATTGTAAAGAATTCAAAACGGGTAATTTTTTTTTTTAGAGAACAGAAATGTTCACTGAAGCTATCTGTATGTCCAGTGTGTTCTCAAGACACCACATGAGGTTTTCATTTATTGTTTTGCCTGGTGTGTTCTAGCCTCTGTGGTTACAGAACCTTCTGCAAAACCATTAAAAAAAAAATCAAAAGTAGTTCTGATTTTTTTTTTTCTTTTGACTGCTATGTCGAATTACAAAGCGTTCATGACTAAATACTCAAGTACATACTAACATGCTGAACTTCTCTGAACAGGCCCATGGTTTGTATTCTGCGGTAGCAAATTCAAAGCCTGGAGGCTTCACACCTTGTTCCTCTTGTGATGAACTCATCCTCTTTAAGACTGATGCAATAGCTGCTTCGTTCTGGTAGAATCTTGTATGCCACATATCAGTGTGGAGGGCTTAGCCTTTGCTGTGGTGGCTTGCAGACTGAGAAGCTGTCAAGGAGCTGTCACTAATGCCAGCAGACCTGACATTGATACTGAGGTTGTAGTAATAGACTTTGAAGTCTAAGCAGATACAAAATGTTTCAGGCATACAAAATTGGGCATTGGTGTTGGCCTCTTCACATGTTGAGGCAAAGGTTCAAGGAGGATCTTAGGGTGTCTGTTGGTTGTCTGACTCTAAGACCCTTAGAAGTCTAGTCTCCTAGTTTAGGTGTCAAAATGTGATCAGGAGGTGGGTTTCTCCAAAAGATGTCTCTGTGCACTGCAGTTTTTTTCTGAATCTTTCTTTGTGGCTGTCAAGGGAGCTTACAGAGACTTGCCATTTAAGTACTTAAGGTTGGACTCTCTGAATAACTTCATTTTCTTTTTGCAAGGACTGGCTTAATTGGACAACTAATAAATATACCCACTAGCTCTGCACTGTGAGGGACAAAATGCAGTACAACAAACTCTTCCAGGTCAAACCATTTGAGGGTTTACTGCTGCTGTAGAAGAGGGGTTCATTTGCACCAGCTGCGTGTCCTTGCCATAGGAGAGATGCACTTAGTATGATGTGCACGTACATTTTTGAAGCACCTTAATTACAGTATTGCAAAACATCTGTTACTGTATATTGAGAAACAGTCTTAATGAAATGAGTAGCTTAAGGGTTTCATTGAGGTTTTTAATATATTTGAATAGCTTTGCTCTTGTTTATGCTTTTAATAACTTACTCCTTTTTATTTCTAGGCTTTAGTACTGCTAAAGGACAGCTTGTTCGTTCCATACTATATCCAAAGCCAACTGATTTTAAACTCTACAGAGATGCCTATTTGTTTCTCCTGTCTCTGGTAGTGGTGGCAGGCATTGGGTTTCTTTACACAGTTGTCAATAGCATCTTAAATGAGGTATGTTTTCATTTCTGGTCCAGAACTGCCTTATTTTAGAAAAGGGTTGTTCATGATTTCCAACACACTTCAGATGATGAGAAACAATTCGATTTTAAGTGCAAATTTCTTTGCTTTATTTTGTATCAATGGAACGAGAAAGACAAGCTTACTGAGAACAAAATTCAGCAGAGAAGCAGAAATTGAATATATTACAGTGAAATTTGAGTTTACCTCAATTTCTACTGACCCAATTACTAGACTTTTATCTTTATTATATGTAAGATTACCATCTGACTGATCCTGAGTTGGAAGAAATAGGATACAGCACATCTGAAGCATGCTGCAGGCAAAAAAATCCTTACCAAGAAATTGATAAGTGATAACCTGATAACTGTAACTTTTTTCTCTCCAAAAGTTTTGCCTTATTCAGTTACTGTTTTAAAGTGATATATTTGCAGGAGAAAAAGTGAAAACTTGAAGTTATGGGTTGTGGATAATTTAGGACTGGATTATCATGGTTGCTGATGGTGGGTGAAGATTGTGCTAGGTTTCTGGGCAATCCAGAACATGCTGTACTGGGGAAAGCAACGTGTGGATTTTGCGTTTGGTAACAGCGATGCAATGTTTCAGTGGGATAGTGAATCTTTAAGTAGTGAGTTCTTGTTCATTAACTCTGACCTTTATTGCAGGTTCCAGCTCATACCATCATCATTGAGTCTCTTGACATTATCACTATCACGGTGCCTCCAGCGCTCCCTGCTGCCATGACTGCTGGCATCGTTTATGCACAAAGAAGGTTGAAAAAAATTGGCATCTTCTGCATCAGCCCACAAAGGATAAATATTTGTGGCCAGCTGAATCTTGTGTGTTTTGATAAGGTTAGGTGAATTTTGAGACTTTGTGTTGTCACCTGGAGAGGCATTGTATTATAAATGGGAATTCGTATAGACTAGCAACTACAGGAAAATTCATAACTTTCGTGTAAGTTAGACCATTTTTATCCTGTTAGTTTCCAGGTATTCAGTGTTTACCACCTGTTAACTCATGTAACTTAGTCTGCTCTAAAAAGTTGTTATAATACAGAGCTGCTTTCTTATTTCAAGACTCCCAAGTCCTAACTTACTACTGGCACCCCAGAAATGTGTGAGTTTGGGTCTATTAAGAGTTTATTTAGTACATAGGTTTCTGGAAAATTGAAGTGTGAGGTCAGACTTGTTTCTCATTTTCATTTATTTCAATGAAGAGCCAAACCAGCATATTTTGTTATTATTCCATAACAGAAACATGAGTGAAAGATAGTAATGCCACTAGCCAGAATCCTTTGCTTTTCGCTAATTCTTAGATAAAATTTATTATCCTCCTTAGATTTTTATCTAAAATCTTAAGTACCCACACTAAATTTATTATTTCCCTTGTAAATATATTCCAGTTACTGTTATAGCTATGTAAGAAAGTAGTACTAAGGGTTTAGTACCTATTTTCTGTTGCCCCCAACCCCTGAATATAGAGATGTTGAGCTATCATCTTTGGATTTTAAGGGTCTGTTTCATTTGTCCTGTCTCCAAGGAGGGGCATGATTGCTTTGAATGTTTAAGTTATTTAACAGAGTTGGAACTTAGTTACTAGCAAAAAGCAAGGGAGATACTGTATTTCCTGTCCTGAAGTCTTGATTTTTAAGTGAAAACAAAATAAAATACATTTTTCAGGTGTAATTTGGTTAATTAGCTGTTAATTTTTGCTTTACCTGAGGATGACTTGTTTCTGAAGGCTTTTTCTTCTTGCCATGCCCCTTGGTTTATTTTGCAGACTGGCACACTTACTGAGGATGGCTTGGATCTTTGGGGAATTCAACGGGTAGAAAATGCTTGGTAAGGATAAGCTCAGAGCTGATAGCAAATATGATACTTAGTTGTGCTTTAACAGCTTCAGCAGAATAGAATAGAAAATACAATGTGAGCTCATATATGTTTGCATTTCTGTAATGAGCTGTGAGAATGCAACTGAAAATATGGTTTAGGTGTAATGAAAGTTATAACTCTCTTATGAGGCTGAGGTGGAATTTAATTTGTTAAAGTCTGAGACCTTGTTAGGTTCATACTGTAGAAATGATGCAGTTAAAGTATGGCATGTTTTCTTGATCCTGTCCTCCTAAGTGATGACTTTTTGGGCTGCTAAAATGAATTAGCTTAGCTAATTGAGTTAAGTACAAAGTGATAAAAGGCCTCTGTATGAGGAATCAAACTAGACAGTGAATTAACACAGAATTTTTGACAGGGACAGAAGTTGTGACTGTTTCTGAAGATTTCCAGCCCAGAGTCTTAATCTGTTTTCTGTGATGTGTGAAAATACAAGTGAAGAGACTTGGGCAGTCAATTTGCTTCTGTAATCTAAACAAACTTTTTGAATTGGCTCGTAATAAATAATTATAGTGCTAACTATATTATAACTTCATTGTTTTAGTTTCCTTTTGCCGGAAGAGAGGGCTTGCAGTGAGAGCTTGCTGAAGTCTGAGTTTGTTGCTTGCATGGCAACTTGTCATTCCCTTACAAAAATTGAAGGGGTACTTTCTGGGGATCCACTTGATTTGAAGATGTTTGAAGCAATAGGATGGGTAAGTGTCTGCTTGTTTCAAGAGAAGCAACATTTTTAAGATCACTAATCTGAAATTTCCTGTGCTCTTATATAGAAGATAAGCCATTATATGCTGTTTCAAGCTGTAACTGTGAAACAGTGGGCTTTTGACTGCCTGTGTGTCAAAGGAAGTCTTAATATGAAAATGTTCCTAAAATGTGTTCTGTGCAACAATTCATAGATCTGAAAGAATCTGAAGGGCTAATTTACTGCTTTCTGATGTTGTGTGTGGCAAGTTTTCAATGCATATAGTAAGATCTACTTAGCTATTTTACATGTTTAAGTTAACTGCTAAATTAAGACACTTAATTCTCACAGGAGATCTTGTTTAGAAACATCCTTGGGCTGACTTCCAAGGATATTTTTTTTTCTGAAAATTACATTATGAGAAAATCAAAGTTAATGAATGTATAAATCAGTTGATTATTTTTAATCCAGATTTTAGAAGAAGCAACTGAAGAGGAAACAGCCCTTCATAATCGAATCATGCCGACAGTGGTTCGACCTTCAAAACAACTTTTCTCAGAATCCAAGCAAGCAACAAATCAAGAAATGGTATAAAAATTCAAAGCAATTCTTTGAGTTAAAGTAATCCTTAGTGTTAAACAAATACATTTTACTGTATGCTATGGTTCTGGCTGGTATAATTCAAACAGGATCAAAACTGTGTGGTTTTTGATAGCAAAGATAGAGAAGACATGTTTAAACCATTGTTGAAGGTAGTGGTTCAGTATATGCCACTTTCAAGGTGAGCAGACTGATTGCCAGCATTATTACCCTTACAGACTGATTATAAAGTGCTGTAATGCTTTTTGAGCCTACACATTTTAATATTTGTATCATTGCCAAATTCTTACTGTGCTAATGAAGTGCTTAGGTGTGCTCACCTTGCAGTTTCAGTTAAAACAGTTGTTTGTTAATGTCACTGCACGGTACAGAATTCTTGCCGCCATTGTACATAGAGATGTATGTTGTAATTAAGTGCCCAGTTAAAAATAAAATGTCCTTGGCAGATTTAAAATTTTCTTCTATCTGCATTTTGAAGTATTTTTTTAAACAGGAGGGAAAATTTAAGCATGCAACTGTATATCCACATTATTACAGAGCAGGGTAGCGGGAGGGTATAGCAGGTTGGTTCCTCTGTATAAGTCTTATTCTAAGTGGATAGAAGCATCTTCTTTTGTTCAGAACTCAGCGTACGCGCACAGCAGTAATTATTGTGCAGTAGTTGACACGTGAACATTCTCAAAACTTACTACGTTATTTTTTTGGGATATACTTAATAATCATGGACTTACTCTGAAATACCATAGTACTTTAATCATTTACATAGGCTAAACAGACACAGGTTGGACTGTGAAAGGTCTTGCAAATTCTAATCAAGAAATCAAGCTCTAAAGTTCTACTATGTCTCACTTAAAGTAAAGGATACTAAACAGATGCGGTATATTCATATTCAGCTTTCATGAAATCCGTTGCAAATACAGTGTGACTTTATATAGAGTGCTGTGTAGATTCATTTACTGATTTATGTCAAAATAGTTTGTAGCTGAAAAAATACTTTAAAAATAATATTTACAGTAAATGTATTTTTTTCTTTTTTTAGGAATTGTTTGAGCTTTCGGTAAGTATGCTTTTTCAATTAAACATCTACCTCTTTTCTCAGAATGTATGTGGATATAACCCTTTTCTTCCTTCCTTCCTGTGTGACACAGACCAGTTATGAGATTGGAATTGTGCGCCAGTTTCCATTTTCTTCAGTTTTGCAACGTATGTGTGTAATAGCAAGAGTTCTAGGGGAGAAGAGAATGGATGCTTACATGAAAGGTGCCCCTGAAGTGATTGCCAGCTTGTGTAAGCAGGAAACAGGTAAAGGAACAAACTATTTTTTTCTTGTGTAGCTCAGCTGTAATATGAATAATTTTAATAACTCTAAACTTGACCTTTTTAAAGTTCCTGTTGACTTTGAGTGTGTCCTGGAAGAATACACTAAGCAGGGCTTCCGAGTTATTGCTCTTGCTCACAGAAAACTGGAGTCTAAGCTTACATGGCACAAAGTCCAGACTATTAATAGGTAAGAGTGACTTCACTTTTTTAATAAGTAACAGGCTTTAAAAGCTGCATGCTTTGAATTAATTATGTAATGATTTATTTTTGTTTAAATCAATTACTACTCTTCCTTAGCTTTCTTCTGTCTTGACATAGGTAGTTCTGTGCATTCTTTATTTGTACCCTGCAAAATAGGTAGAAATTTAAGATAAGGAAGTTTTTCTGCAATAATGTGAATTCTGAGGAACATCTTTAAGCTTGAAAGGAACTGTAATAATCATTCTTCATGAGGTTTAATTTATGCTAATGTGGCAGAAAACCTCATCTGATTTCTTTGTTGCTTGAATATACTTATTATCATCTGTGTCTATTGAAGATAATGGCATGTAGTGGAAAGCCTCCTGTGCATGTTTGATTTAGTTTCTTCATCTGCTATAGGCAGCACGTCCATTTTGTCATTGCAAAGCTTGTCAGAAAGGTTTGGAAGGTAGAAAGATTTCTTCCTTCAGAGAGTAGTATTTCCTGTTAATACTTTTCAGCTATTCCTAGTTTTGTGGATAATGCTATCTTTTTCATAGCGTTTGAAAGTGTAGCATTGCTATGAAAATGCCAACTTTGACTCTCTTCTTTTGTATCAGCTCTGTGCACAAGATGAGCGTTTTGCAAAACAGTACAAAGCAGAGAAGTGGGTTTTCCAATTTCAGGTGTGAAAATCTACAGTAGCAGTCGAATAGCCAAGACCTGTAAATACACTGAGTTTCATGCAAAACAAAGTTAATTAGTTGCTTTACTTAATTAATTAATGTCTATTAATCTTGATAGCCTTGGTAACATAATTTGGTAGCTTTGTATGTTAAGGTTCAGCTAATTTGGAAATTAGAGATCTGCATTCTAAACAAATCTTGAAATTTGTCTGTGAGTGCAATTAGTTTCCGAGCATTTTCTCTAGCAATAACCTTTCTTTCTGAGAATGTAATTTCTTTTAGAAAGAATTCTCTTAGAAGAAACGAAGCAACTGCGCTTGAGAAGAAAGAACATTTTCTTGTACTGGTTTTAAACTAACACAAGGGAAAAAGTATAAATGAATGTCGATGATATCTCTCAGATCCCTTTTTATGAAGCAAATTCTTCACACTTTTAATGGTTAAAAATAAACATTTCCTTTTACCTTGATAAACAGAAAATCAGGCTCTTTAAGCTACACCTAATAATTGTTCTTTTCCTTGCCTCCTTTTCTACAGAGATGCTATTGAAAGCAACATGGATTTTATGGGGTTAATTATAATGCAAAACAAGCTAAAGCAAGAAACCCCTGCTGTACTTGAAGATTTGCATAAAGCCAACATTCGCACTGTCATGGTTACAGGTTAGCATGTAAACATTCATACTCAAAAAGATAAAAATCCATCTCTTCTTGGTGGTCTTTTAATTGTAGTGTATGAGGTAAAATTTGGCGTCAATAGGCTGAGATTATGCTGTATGTATAGCAAGAGGGAAGTTTAGAAACTATTGTGAGAATATTCAGACACCAATCTGTTTCTTTTTGGGTGAAAGTTGCTTTGGTAAGTCAGAGATCAGAAACCAGCATGGGGGTTAATTCTACTTCGTAGCTTCCTCTCCCTAGCTCCATGCACAAGTTACTTTATACTGAATTGAAGGGTGAAAAACCTTGGAGGTTTTCCAAATCAGACTAGGTAAAAGTCCTGGCCTAATCTTATAACTGACCTTGCTTTGAGAAGGAGGTTGGACTAGATGACCTCCTGAGGGTCCCTACCATTTTTAATTATATTATAAGTCACTTTGTAATGGATTTTTTTGTAAGAATGACGTTGTATGTTCCCTTAAGTGGGCTAGGTATCTGTGCTCAGTATTTTGCATGCAATATGTGTGTGTGTTTTTAAATCACAGGTATTGCAACTTTGGAATAGTGTTTTGATAGGCTAGCAATACAACTGGGTGTTTGTCTTGGATGATCTGTGACCATGTTTAAAAAGCAGTACTTTAAATGGCCCCATGTTTTCTGCCTGATTTTAGATTTGGTCAATAAGAGATCTTTGTGGCTGAAAGAAGCATACAAAATTTCTAGTGATGCTAGTGCAGGGGAGGGGTTTAATGGGCTAGACTTTGAATTTTGTCTGTAGACTTGGTTTGCCCTAAGGTTGTCATTGGTACGTTAGGCAGTTCTCCTCCTAGTTTAAAACTGCCTTTGTTGGCTTTTCTTTTATGTGGAATATCAGTGTATGCTATTGATCCTTTTCTAACTCAAACCTTTGTACATGCAATTGTTTAACAGGGGATAACATGTTAACTGCTATCTCTGTGGCCAGAGACTGTGGAATGATTCTACCTCAGGACAAGGTCATTATTGCTGAAGCACTACCTCCAAAGGATGGGCAGGCTGCCAGGATCAACTGGCATTATGCAGATACCCTCGCAAAATGCACTAGTTCATCACCAGCCATAAACTCAGAGGTAATATGAGCATTATTATGCCCTTAGAGTGGAAGCAGTTAGTTTTACTGTTGAGTTTCTTTCTTTTTATCTTATTCCGTTAAGTAGCAAATCTGCTGTTAAGTGTCAAATCAAAATTGATGCACTAGTTAACTTTCAGATCTTAAAATACCGAAGAGTAGTAAAACAGCTGGGGGAGCTAGTTTTTCAACTGTGATGCGACATTTGACACTTCAGTTGTGCAGGAGGCAGCTTTTTTCCACATTTCAATCTGTTAAGACTGCTCTAGCTGCTTGTAGTTGAAACATTAAACCACATTTTCTTATTACTAAATAAGTGTTTTCATTGTATGAGGTTTTCTTTCAAGTAACGTTCTTAGAAACCTCCTCTAGTGTGGGATGTCTAGGAATACCCCTCTGAGTATTAGCTTGAAATTACAAGGTGTCTGTGTAAATACACTACAGCTAGAGCATTAAACTACTTCTGATAGGATATTCCAGTTAAATTGGTCCATGAAAGCCTTGAGGATCTCCAGATGACCAAATACCATTTTGCAATGAATGGAAAGTCATTTGCAGTGATTTTGGAGCATTTTCAGGACCTGGTACCCAAGGTAAGCATTTTACTTGAGTATGGGCACTTTTGATGGTGAACAGACTTTGCCCTGTGAGCATTAAGAAATCTTCTGTCTTCCAGCTTGTGTTACATGGCACTGTGTTTGCTCGCATGGCGCCTGATCAGAAAACTCAGTTGGTGGAAGCTTTACAAAATGTAGAGTAAGTATTTGCTTAAGCATAGAAAGTGGGAGGGTTGACAGAGTTGTTCGGTGTGATAGGAGAAGAAATTATGTGTGCTGCTAGCTGTTTTGCCAAATGAAAAAGGCTGGGCTGATATAACTTCCTTGAGTTGGTAAATCAGCCTGTTAGCTGAGCGGGAATGAGAGTAGTACCATCTGCTGGCTAGTTGTGAAAGTTTCAGACTTTTCATGAAGTTATAAATGATGAATAACTAAACTGACTAACATATTTTATAAATCTGGTTGCTTGGCTTAATAAACAAACCCATCAAATGTCTTCTGTGCATTAAAGAAGTATTAATGGGGTGACTTCTGTTCACATATGGTCCGTATACTGTCTGTTGGTGTCAGGCCTTGCAGCTGTACAAAATACTACAAAAGTCTCTTTGCCTAGAACAAAGATGCTTTAGACCACCTTGGAGTGACAACCATATTGGTTTGCTTGACCTGGCTAAGTCATGTTACTTTTCTGTCTACTTCCTTATATGTATAATGGGAACAGTAATTGCTTTCAACATTAATGATCACTCATTATGCAAACCCTGAATAAGTCGAATAATATAGACATATTTAATGAAATAAGCTGAATGGACTATGATTAGGGAATGGTCCAGAATGCTGACATCTGTTTGGTTTTTATAGTTACTATGTGGGCATGTGTGGAGATGGAGCAAATGACTGTGGCGTAAGTATATTTTTATTTTCCGTACAGAACTGTTCAGTTAAATTTTACAGCTGAAAGCAAGTTTTGAAATATTCTGTATTTCAATCTTAACTGGCAGGCGCTAAAGAGGGCACATGGTGGTATATCTCTGTCTGAACTTGAGGCTTCTGTGGCATCACCATTCACTTCCAGGACACCTAGTATTTCCTGCGTGCCAAAGCTGATCAGGTAATGCCACTTACTGTGAACTTAAACAGGTCTGGGTAACTTGTTTTGCATACCCTATGTTAGTATGTGTTTTGATGCTGTAGGAGGCCAGTTTGAATTAAAGAACAAGCCATACGTTTTTAGTAGTTCTGTTTCTTTACTGGAGGTACTCTGAGCAAAGGCTTGCCATAGCATGATGTAGCATTTTGTTATAAACCCTTTTGTCCATGTAAAGTTAGGGTTTTTTTTAGAGTGTGAGTGAGCTTCTACACATATTTAATTTGATGTCTTAGTGACTATGTTAGTTTCCATAAAGGTTGTGTGTAATTGCAAGCAGTAAAATTCTTCAGATAACTGCTTGGCACCATACCAAGTAGAAAACAAATTTTCTAAATAGGGTTTGGCCAATTTTTGATTCTAGAATTGGAAGTTAAGTAATAATTTTGGATAAAGGTCAGCCAGAGAAGAATCTAGTTAAGTCTGTGTGGAACTAATGAAGTCATGTGTAATCAGAAACATTTCTGAAGTCAGCAACTCTGTGGCTGATTGCATGTTCATTCAATCCGTGTAGTAAACTAGTGCTTCATAGATGCTTTTGCAAGCAGACCTTCATTTTAAAACCTCTGCTGGAAAACCACATGAAGTCCAAAGATCACTGAAGTAAGGTGGTGGCTCAGTTCAGAAGGCATGCTCACAACTTTGATGTACTTGAAAGTGTACCATTCTGACCCCTTTTTCTCCATATGTCTTCAGCCTAATGTCCCTCAAAGGATGTTTTCCCATCCCTGGAAACATTCAAGGTCAGGTTGGACTGGGCTCTGAGCAACCTGATCTAGTTGAAGATGTCCCTGCCCACGGCAGGGGGGTTGGACTAGATGACCTTTAAAGGTCCCTTCCAACCCAAACTATTCTATGATTTGCTGATACGTTTAATTGCGGCTAATGTTTTGCTAAGCAGAGTTTAACTGCTTGCACAGGAAGCTTTCTAGTTACATGATTGCATTTTTTTTGACAGGGAAGGCCGTGCTGCTTTAATAACTTCCTTCTGTGTATTTAAGTTCATGGCATTATACAGCATTATCCAGTACATCAGTGTTACTCTGCTATATTCTGTAAGTATTTAATTATGGGTAAGCAGTGTCAACGTAATTCAGAGATCTGAAAATTGATAGATATTTAATATAAATTGTTGCAAGTCTCTTTGAGTACACACCACCTACATTCTAAAAACTGTCTTTGGACTAAAAGTATTGTTAGTATTTTTTGCCTTTTTTAATAGTAACTGTATGAAAAACATGGTAGTAGCTATTTTAAAAAGGCAGTAACTAATGCCTGTGAATAGAAAGTCTCTACAGTGGGTAGTCCAAATAAGCATATAAATTGAACAAAAATACAATTTTCCATTATTTAAAAACTATCAGCATTTTAAAATAGCCTAACTTTATTTAAGGGCAATGCATTTCTTTTATGTAAGGATTAAACGAGAGCAGCTGCCAGTATTGAGTTAGGAGGGGGGAAAAAAAGCAAAGTGGAGTATTTCATGTTAATGTGATAGGATTCACAATATGTCATGTGGTAGAAATCCTGTATTTTAATTTGTGTTCTGAGTGAGTTAAATATGCAAAGTATTGAAGGACCTTTGAGGTGGAAATTTTGGCAACTGTATGACTACATATAAGGTTATGGTGTTTAGAGAACATTGGTTTGTAAGATTCAGTAATATAAGTTTGATTTACAAACAAATTTCAATTACAAATAGCTTATGCATCTTGAAACTGAAATTGTTTCATACCTTGATACTTCAGGAATTGATCTGTGAATTGTAGAGTACTCAAGACTCCTGCAGATAAAGGAAGCCAGTTTTGATAAGAGACTATCTTGTTCATAGAGTGAAATTTAAAGAATTAATGCCATAGGAGTGTGACTGTAAAATGTTTCTTGGTGTGAAGAAATTACCAATGTTTCAGTTGTGATTTCTGTCTAGATCCTGAGCAATTTGGGAGATTTCCAGTTTCTCTTCATTGATTTGGCAATCATTTTGGTGATTGTCTTCACTAGTAAGTATTGTGCTGAATTATCCCTGCTGGCTTCTGTAAAGCAGTTTTTGCTTGGTCAAATTTTCTTTAATATGGAGTATTTTGGAGTAAGCACTGTGACATACAGTTAAGATGTTACAACTACTACAGTATATGCATTAAAAAAACCAAACCACTGCCTACTGAGTTAGCTTCATCTGAAGTTTGTGAAATGTCCTCATACAAAAAGCAGGTCATGGGCATGATCTTCGGAAAGTAGTTCTTCACAGTACAGGAAGTCATAAATCTCTGCTGACATGAGGAAACTGGTTTTGGAATCAAAACAGGAGTTGTTCCAACATCGTCTTCCTCAAATGTTTTGATTTCTTGCATTTTTAGTTGAACTTCTGTCCACAAAATGTTATACTTGAAAACTATTAYGTAGTGAAATATTTGATTCCACATATGAACCTACCACTCAGTTTACTGGCTAACAGTAGAATTCCATTTTCAAGTCTAATAGAAACTGCTGCTTTGAAGCAATGGCAGACCAAAACAGGAGATGAGCTGTAAGTCCTTGTGCCAGACAAAGGGAATTTGGCCAGACACTACTAATGCCTTGAGTCTCATGGCTTCTATTACTGTCCCCTGCTATCCTGTGCTGCTGGGGGTAACCAGCCTATAGAAGGCACTGTGGCATTATTCTAGTGCGGTATAGTCTTTTCAAGGTGGTTTCACACTTGCAGTTCTGGACTGATTTTTAAAATGATGTCATGAGCAAGCCATTCTAATTCCACAAAATGTGAACAGGGTAACTCTTGAAAACCGTAATGATGTAATATGTAATTTATTTTTCTTTCTTTGCAGTGAGTCTGAACCCTGCTTGGAAGGAGCTTGTTGCGCGAAGGCCTCCATCAGGTCTTATCTCAGGTCCACTTCTGTGTTCTGTTTTGTCTCAGATCGTCATCTGCCTTGCTTTCCAAACCTTCGGGTTTTTTTGGGTCAAACAGCAGTCCTGGTATGAGCCTTGGACAGCGGAATCTGAGTAAGTGTTTCAGTGACTCCATGCAGGATACAGTAATGTTCAGAAAGCTATAGGCAATAACTGCTCTCTTCTTTATTGACCCCCTTTAGGGACTTTATAAATAAAGCTACTGTATGGCAGCTTGATAGTCTGCTGAATTTTTTGTGAAAAGCGTACTAATACATAGGAGTTACCCAATGGCTGACATGCAAAATTGGGTCAGAGCAAGACTGCAGGGTCTGAAGACTCCTCAACTTTGGGATAGTTGAGATTGAAATTTGAAATTAATGGTTCAGACCTATTTTAACTCTTCTATATTATAAAGTTTTGTTTTCCTGTTAGAGCTCCAGTAAATCAAATTCATATTTCTGAAAATGAAGATGTGTTCTCATCCTTTTTTAGATTGCAATATTTTCTTACCTGTCTTCAAAGTGTATCTACAGTGATAGTTTCTAAACAGTTCATGTAGTGAACTGATAAGCTGGAAGCAGAAAAGAACTCAAAGCTCAGAATTCACAAAAATTGCTGTGTCCCTGACGCAGTTTTGAGTTCTTTATTACTACCTGTAATAGGTTTTCAAGGATAAGCTTTTTTTAACTACTGTAGCAATTTGTTCTGTCATTACTTTTGTTAATAAGTAGGCCTTATTTGCATCTTCTCCTTAACTCAGTGTTAAATGTGGGATTTTTTTTTTTGTAGTGCATGTAATGTATTGGATGCCACAAACACCAGCTCTGCACACCATGGGAATGAGACTCTTCATGATGAACATTACATTAAAAATTATGAAAACACAACTTTGTTTTTTATATCCAGCTTTCAGTACCTCATAGTGGCAATTGTCTTTTCTAAAGGAAAGCCCTTTAGACAACCGTGCTACAAAAATTGTAAGTCCTTTCTTACTATATACAGTTCCAAGTAAAACTCCAAGTGACTCTGCACTTATTCATCCATGGCTTGCTTACAATTCTGTTGTGCCACTTCAGCAGTAATAGTGTTGCTAGGAGAACATAGTACAATTATCCTCTGATAATCAGAGATAGAAATAGGGAAGTATTACACTGTATAGAGAAATTTGTGTTAATAGTTGCTTTATTTGTAGAAGTATATGTGTATATACGTTCCAGCTCCACAAGTGAGCCAGTGAGAAATTGAGTCTGGCCTTCTGTGTCTTTATGGCTGTCAGCACAACTTGTATTGCTGAAAACCACCTGGAAGGGGATTAGGGGGAGAAAAGAGGTTATTTCCAGGGAGTAATGAACCCATGATACATGGAAAAACAGTCTAAAACTCTGATTGTGAGATGGTCCGATTAAAATATTTTTTTCTTCTTTTACAGTTCTGTTTGTTATATCTGTGATAGTTCTTTATGTCTTTATATTCTTCATCATGTTGCATCCTGTTGAATCTATTGACACATTTCTTGAGGTAAGATTCAGCAGATATGCAGGCATCTGTACTTCCTGGGATAACTGGTTGGCTGCCTTTTGGGCAAGCTTGACCCCTTTAGAGGTTTAACTTTGCATCTCTGGGGGGGAAGGGAGAATTTATTCACAGACTGTTTTGAATGTGTGTTTACTTCATATGTGTGTTGCTAACCTCTGGCAACTTTTTCCTCACAGCTCGTGTGTGTGCCATATGAGTGGCGCCTAAGAATTCTCATCATTGTTATTCTCAATGCAATTGTATCTGTGCTGACAGAGGTAAGAAGTTCAAATGGAAAAAATGCTTGTGTGTTAAGTGGTTTTTTTTCAGGGTACATGTTTGTCTCTTGTTTAGAAGGTCTCTCTGCACAGCATGCCAATGTAAGTGGCCACTGTTTTCTTGTTAAGTTTGTAGTCCTTGTAGGCTAGATTTAAGGTGTCAAGGTTCTCTGTGTTAAAAGCATAATTTTAAAACCTTTTTTTATTAATAAAGGGGAAAAGTTGAAAGACTTATAAATTTTTTTCAACTATTTCATAGGACAATACTCTCCATATTTATTTCCTGTGTTAATTCTGTTCAGAATAACATAACATAGTACAGAACTATATAAAATCGTTAGGGGGGCCCGCCTTCATTCAGTTGAATCATACGCACAGCTTATTGTTCAGAATAATGCATGTCTATATAACTTGTTCATCTAATCCAATCCAAGTCCAGAAGTGGAGATGTTCATGTAGATCTGCTTTTTCCAGCCCTGAGCTTGTCCATAGTCCGTCACGCTGGATATTGACCTCTTCTGCTGTAATTCCAGAGTAAATGTGGGCAGAAACATGCCCTACCTTTCATCCAGGTTGTTTCCATCCCTATGTTGTTTCCAAGAATCAGAGTTTGACAGATACATCTTCCAGAAGGGGTCTGGATTCAAAGCCAGTCATTTATTCCTGTGGTTAGTTCTTCTGCCTGTTAAATTGATGCCTTATTTCCAACCTGAATATATTTGGGTTTTGGTGGCAGCCATTAGTCACTTTTTTTTTTCCTGCAAGGTGAAAAAGCCTTTCAACATTGTCTAGCGCTTGCACACTACAATTACCTGTTTTTACTGTATAACATTTTCTGCAGCTTCTAGTCAGTATTTCCATTACTATGTGAGGGATCGCTATCAAGGTAACCAGCATAATGTTTGCTTGGATCGTACCATTTTGGCCTTTGAAGATTACTACAGCATTAATATTCTTTCCAGTTGACTAGTTTTTTCCCTTTTATTCATGACTTAGTAGAAATAAAATCAACCAAAGTTTTTTTGGATACTTTAATCAAAATTAGCAAGGCTTTGTGTTCAAAATGTTGTTCCAAATAGAATTTGCATATTATATGCAATAATATGTGCTATTATGTTGCTCCCTATTGGAACATGTTTTTCAGTATTTTCACATGATAGGCGATAACTTGTCTTTTCCAGAACGTGGCAGTAGGTACTAAATTTTTTGGCCTTTGCCTTGTTGTTAACAAGTTTATGCTCTCCTAAAGACCCTGTGCCTTTCTTTCATTGTCCTGTATTTACTCTAACCCTGCTTGTGATGGAGTTTCCCTTTATGCCCTTTAATCCTTTTTTTTTTTTGTACTACTAAATTCTTAATAGTTTTCTTTTTTTGCCTCCTTTTTTATTTGTTAAAAGTTAAATTTTATGTATATTGCTGTCTTTGCTACTGAATCAAAATAGTTATTCTGAAGCTGCAGAACCATGGCTTTTTTGTCTTCTGATAAGTTTAAAACAAACCTCCTAGATAGAAATATCTTTTTCCTGTTTACTTTTTCTAGTCAGTTTTGATGTTTTTATTACCATCTCTGGGAAATCAGCTTTTTGAAGTGCTAAGATTATTCCTTGGAATTGGGCTTTGTGTTGATACATGGAGTGTAAATAGGTGGTGGTTACAATTTTCATTCCAGTGTGTCGTGGTTTAACCTGGCCGGCAGCCAAACACCACACAGCCGCTCGCTCACTCCCCCCTCCCCTCAGTGGGATGGGGGAGAGAATCGAAAAAAAAAGTACAATTCGTGGATTGAGATAAAGACAGTTTAATAAAACAGAAAAGGAAGGGAAAAAATAATGATGATAATAATAATAATGATAGAATATACA
>JAYKAV010003012.1:208553-279682 GCA_035582835.1 Phoebastria nigripes
TTGGCCAGTTGGGCTAGCTGTCCMGGCTATGCTCCCTCCCAGCTTCTTGTGCACCTGGCAGAGCATGGGAAGCTGAAAAGTCCTTGACTAGCAGACTACTTAGCAACAACTAAAAACATCAGTGTCTTATCAACATTCTTTTCATACTAAATCCAAAACACAGCACTAGGAAGAAAATTAACTCTATCCCAGCCGAAACCAGGACACAGTGATAAGCTTTACTGAGAGAAATAAATTAAACTTAGCTTCTGCTGAAAAATTACTTTGTTCTACAGATTATCTTTCTAACTTTTATACAACCTGGTGATGTTTCTGTTCTGGAAACATAAGGGCTCTAGTAGAAAGTCTGTACAGTGTGTCAGTCCACATATCAGCATGTGTGTCTCAAGGACAAGTGGTTCTCTGGTTTAAACGTTCATAAGGTTCCACTCCTGGGCCTTGTTGGTTGCCACATCAATTTGTAAACTTCTGAGTTTCTAGTAAGCATAACCTAAGCAATATAATTACTGTAAAGCGTTTGCTTTCACCCAGTATTTCAAAGCCCAACCCACTCTTTTTCCTATGCAGGTGTGAGTTAGCATCTTTCAACACTTTAATGGCTTAACTGTCATTACCAAAACTGGTAGGATGATTTGTCACATTCCTTTTAACCAGGCTTTCCTATTTATCTTGTTGCCCATACTTTAGTAGTGTAATAGAAGTAACTATAGAATTTAGTTTTCTTGACGTTAATCGTTTGGGATGTTCTACTTAGACTTAAAACCTATTTCTTCCACTTTCACTGTTAGCAGAATGCTTTGTTTAGACAGAGGGGTAAGTTATCTTACTGTACGGCAGGTGTCCAACAGAAGCATTGTCTAGTGATCCTCAAATCCCAAACCTTGTTTTATGATACACACTTTGCCTTCCATAACTTCAACCTGCTTTTGTCCCACCTTCTGAACTGTATTTGTCCAACTCCAGCAGTATTACTCTAGGCTCCCTGAAGTTTTTTCGTGTGGTGCCAACTCATTGGGTCCAATGTGTTGTGTAGAAATTGCAGGCTATTTCATTCCTTCTCTTCCAGCGTAGCTCATTGCCCTTTTGTCCTTGTGTGCCTGGCTGGATTTTCTGCTCACTACACTTTTCACTACAGAGTTACTGGGTACCACAGGTCACCTGCTGAGTATCTAGGAAAAGCTGTGGTGGCATCTCCTTATTTCTTTTAACAAGGTATTCTGTAGGTATTTCGCCTATAGTTTGTTCTGCTGAGACTAATCCCTCTGTAATTGCCTCTTTAAGTGTCTCATAATGATGAGATACATAAGGGGTTGGATCAATGCTCTTTTGTCACACTTGCCAGTTTGACACTTTTGTGTCACACTGCGATCATATGTAGTTTCTTAATTGCTTCTACAACAGGAATGATTTCTGACTGTGGTTGTCCCAAACATGTTTTCTGAAATGCTGTGTAAAAGCTTTTGCTCCTTCCATGTGGGTGCCAGACTAGGTTCACAAAGCATACATATTCTTTCTACCAGATCATAGAAAATATTGCACAACAAAGGCAGATCCTAGCAGATGTTCCTCCTTACCCTGATGCCTGCTATAGACATACTTAAACCAGACTGGCTTCAAAAATGAACATCTAACAAGCTGAAGATTTGTTGGCAAATGCTTCATAAAAGCACTATAAAATTCTGGTGTATTATAAAATCATAAGCATTATAAAATCTATTATAAAAGTCTGGCTAATCAGCTCCCCTTTCTCAATGGCAGAGGTTAGTCAGATGTTAGAAATGGAATCTCTCCAAAGATCAGAGTTGTAGGCTCAAGGCCATGGAAGATACAGGTTCACACCTGTGTTGCCGGATTTGTTCAAGACTCTCGAGTCCACCCACACAGCCGTATGAGAATAACCAGATGTACTGAACACTCTGTTCAACTTCTGCCCGCTCTTCCAAAACCTGGAACGGCTCCTACAGAATTGCTGCAGACTTCTTGCTGGTGGCTCAGCTTTGCCATCCCACTGAAGCTTCTCTGGGAGTGTCACTGGCTTAAAACAAACTTCGAACAAAGAGTAGCTACAGCATGAAGTACACTATAATGTTAAAGATGGTTTGAGGGGAAACTGCTTTAAGCACTCATATCTGCAGTGCTTCACAGGTTTTTTAGAGTATTGAAACACCCTAAGAATGTGTATTTATGATTTTTACCTGTATCGATGGATGCAGTTTTGGTCATTGTTGCTATTGATTTAAAGTACATGTTCATGGTCTTAAACCTCATGTGAGCACTTTAAGAATGACAATGTTTATCGCTTAAGTACTGACAAGTAACGTAAACTCTCCATTTTGCCTGGCACTGAATTAGTTATGCCTAACACACTATTTCAGGTTTTATTTGTAATGTGCACACTAACAACAAATGATCATTAGTTTCTTTAATTCTTCCCGCTCACTGCGATGTCTCACAGAATGTCCTCCTTGATATGATCCTTTGGAAGGTTGTGTTCAATCGAGACAAACAAGGAGAATATCGCCTCACCATACCCCAGCCGCCTCAGGTTGGAGACTAGTATTTTGCTGTCATCGTTTGAGTGCATGCAGATTAATTCAGTTTTGTCTTTTTTATTATCTATAAGTGTCTGTTGCCTTATCTTAAGCTTAAGACTGTTTAATTTAGATTTCTGTAACTTGAATATGAAAAGGAAAGGCTTCTGGTTTTATATTTTTCTCCTTGTTGACACTTAAAGAATTTAGCTCTGTACACAAGAACTGCGAAGCAAACCCAGAGGATTGCTTTTAAGACCTTTCTCACTTTATCTTCAGTTTGCACATTAGCAAATTTTACTTGCATTGTCACGAGTTAGCATGCTAGGACTGGAGAACATCTTGATTTGCTTGGAAACAGAATTGCTGATGCTGGGTCTAATCCAGTTCTTTATTAAATTAATTTGGTTTAGGGTTTTAGAACGTTGTCTTGTGAGAGCAGTAATTTATGGCACATACAAATGAAATGAAACAAAATGGCAAATGAAAGTACGTTATTACTACTTCAGATAGTTTAGGAGACTGAAGGATTTAGCTTATGCTTTTCAGGTGACCATGAATCTTGGTCTGGTCTGCCCCTCTGTCCTTAATACATGAAGGAAATCTATGTGAATTCCATAAAAAATAGCTTTTTCTTTTTTAAGCCTGTTGGCTTATTACTATTAGCTGGTTGTACATTTGTTCTTGTTAAAATGACAATGGTTTATTTCTCAGCACTAAATTTTATTAAATGTATTCACTTCAGATTTACACTTGTCCTTTTGAGGCTGTTCAAGAAAAAATTGCTTTGTGTTCACTGAAGAATGGAAGTTGTGCTTAAGGCTCATGTTTGGTTCAGTTCACCAATTGATAGAAATTCAGAGCATGAGGAAAACCATAGAATATATAGCCATTAAAATGTCAGCCCTGCAGACTACAGGTGCTCTCTGGGACATGAGAGGGATCCGGTCTTGAGAATGAGGAATGGTGTTTCTCTTCTCCAGCTAGTTAAGTTACATGCATTTAGGACTGGGAGAAGAAAAATAGGAAAGACTTAAGTTCAATAATTTGTGTCTGTTTTAATAACTATTAATACCTGTTGGACTTAAGTTTCACAGTATCAGCAAGTTAAATTCTGCCACTTTGGGCTGGCTGGCTGCCTTCAGTTAAACAATTCATTGCTTAAAGAGTGTTTTGAGACTCTGGGAATTTGGCTGCTTTTTCTAGACCAAGCTTTTATTCTTCAATAGTAACATCATTTAATGCTGCCTGTAATACCTGTGTTTATTGAAACTATTATAAAAGCTGTTGGTGACCTTAGATGTCACGATAATGCAGAATACTTGTTTTTTCTTAATGTTTTTTTAAATGTCATTGCTACCATAGTATGGAAGAGATGACACAACTGTAGAGTTTCTGTACTACACTTTCTAGGTCCAATGTGACAATGAAACAGTAAATTAGAAACTAAAATAGTAGTTTTTCTTCTAGCCATTTACTGTATTGTTAGTTGTATTTTTTCTTATGGTAATCCAATTTTCAAATCTGTTCACTTCTGCAGGAGGCTGTGGATCGCCGTGGAGTCTGTTTCCTTTCTTCCCTGTTTGGTTGTAGAGAGAAGACACCAAAAGCCAAGTATATGCATCTAGCTCAGGAACTGCTGGTTGATCCAGAATGGCCACCAAAACCCAGAACAACAACGGAAGCGAAAGTACCATCCCAAGAAAATGGTTCATATCAAATCATCACTGTAACATAACAGTGGATCTTGGTGGCATGTGTCTTTAGTAGTATTCAGAAGAATGTAATTTTAAGGCTTTATTTGAAATTGCAGTATACTAAATGTCAAATTCTAATGCAGATATTTCCAACTGTTTTGTCTCTCTGAATACAAAGTTCAGAGCCAGACATCTTATGGCTATAAATTTAAAAAATGTAGGTTACCTTAGGCAGAGCAAAAATGATTGTGTTTCCTTCCACCTTCTTTCAAATTTCATTACTCCTAAATGAGATGTATTTGAAGGTTTAAACTGCAGGGCAGTTAAAACGGGTTCACTTTATTTGCCTGGAGAATCTTAATCATTGTTCTAACCTGCTTACCCGGGCACGTGTTCATGTAAACCCTATGATGTAATGGTTTCATGGTAGTACTAGAGGCACATAATAAGCTTGTCATGCCTTTTTTTTTTTTTTTTTTGATATTCACTGTTGAAAAGCTTTGTGCCTCAGAACGGTTCTAAAGTTTTGGTGTGTGTATCTCTAAGTTTGTCCCTACTAGTAAGGAGTGTTTCCAGGTGTAAAGTTTGGATTTTAAGTTTTAATTCTTTAGTCTGCCACAGCAGGAATTTGGAATGCTATAGAAGCAATATGCTCTGTCCTTAAGAAGAAAGCACATTGCTTTCAAGTGGGTTCTTAGCTTCTTTTCTAGCTAACCCCAAGGAAGGGCTTAGGTGGCCTCCAGAGGAGGAGGCATTTGGCTACACTCTCAAGTTTTTGGAGAAGGAAGGCTGGAGAATCTTAACACTTTCTTCTGTCTCATGTTTTATTACATTTAGCTATGCATTTCTCCACTACTTTTTCCAGTAGAAGGGTTGGATTATCCCTTTGTGGACCATGTTTTATTTGTAAATCTTAAGATAATTTTCCTATATACCTTGAAGTAGTAAGGCTAGAGTTACTGCTGCAAAGGAAATGGGGGTGGGAGGGAGGAATATTTTCACATGCCCACGCTTGAGATTTGTGCATGTTAAGAACATATGCATTTCAAAGAGTCTGCCAGTGTCTTAAGCACTATATGTAGCTGTATGAAACAAAATTAAGAGAAAATAGATGAGCTAAAATCTGTTTTGCTGCAGAACTATAAGGCTTATGTGGATTTTATTTAAAAACAAACAAACAAAAAACCAAAACAAACAAACAAAAACAACCAAAAAAGAAAAGCTTGCATCACCAATAATGCTGCTTAAGCACTTGGGGTAGCGATACATCATTTTGCCATTAGGCGGTATCAAAACACAAGACCACTAGAAAAATACATCTGCAGAGATGTAGAGGCAGGCATCGTCTTCACGTGCAAAGCTTAACTTTTCTTTGCGTGTGCGCGCTCTCTCTCTCTCACCACAAATTATTTATCTCCAAACCATCTTCAACTTGCTAAACTTTCAGAAAAGTCTCCTTTGGTGTCTTTGGGAAGATGATAAAAATACTGACTCTTGATCAGTGTGTTTTGACTGGTTCAGACACCTCCAAGCTTTGGGAGGGAATCTGGGATCTGGAGAAGTAACGATTCTTTAGAGATCCTTTAGAGAAGGAAGTCAGGTCCTTTAGAGTAGTCGTGGAAGGAGTGCCCCAAGCTCCCTGGCCGGCTGGGATCCGTTTGAATTGTGTGTGTTCTGATGACGGAATTTGAGGTTTTGGTGGTTGTTGTTTTTTGGTTTTTTTTGTGTGGGTGGTTTTTGTTGTTGTTGTTGTTGTTGTTGTTGTTGTTGTTTTGTTGTGTGTGTGTGTGGGGTTTTTTGTTTGTTTGTTTTTTTTAAAATACCTGTGGAGACGATTCCATTCCAGCATTGTTTTAATAAGGCGAAATTTTCAGGTCGGGCCTAATTCCCTTGTGCTGTTCTGTAAGGCAGCATGGGCGGTGTCCCCCACTGCTTCATGTTATGGTTTCTGCAGTGTTGAACATACTGTGCCAATGGGGAATTTAAAAGTGGTGCTAAATGGTTTGGAAGACTTTTTCCTAGAACTTGGGGGTTTGAGTTATTAGCACTTGCTCCTCATAAATAGTATGCATATAGTGTACTATCCTCTAGTCCAGCTGTCAACTCTTTTCCTGATATTTTTTTGTTGTTGTTGTTGTTTGTTTTTGAGGCGTGGAGCAGGATGAAGGGGGAAGTAGTTTTCTTAACATTCATTCAGCAGAGCAATGTAAAAGTCTTATTATCCTGGCTTTTTAGGGTCATAAACATCGAACAACATTGGTAGCTTTTGAGGGGTCTGCAATTGTGGACTTGGATAAATTTATTAATCATGAACTTGAGTCAGTTGGCTAATTTCTGTCAATGTTGATTTTACAAGATCTTTGTAGCATGGAATAATTGATGAAGAATAATTCTTAGCTGCGTAAGTAGTATTCAAATTTAAAGAAAAATAATATTTTAGTTGAAAAATGTTGTGAAGCTATGCATCTTGGACCTGGGAGCTGTGACTTATCCTTAAACACATAAGCTTTTGCTTTCCATTTCATTGACCATTTTAGCTTGGTTGTTCCATCAGAAGTGAAGGAAAATATATGCGTCTTTCCCTTTTATATGCTTTTGCTTAATACTTTCTCTAAACTGATAATTTCTCTTGGCTTGTTTGGTTTCTGAAGCTAGTCTTTCAATCTTATTCTAGTTTATTAGATTTATCTAGAAAGTGAGGAGGAAACAGCTTATTAAGGTGGGCTTGTCTTCGGAGAACATTTTAGGGAACTCTTACTAAAACTGATACTGCCCAGTGTCTCCACTTGATTGAGTGACTAATGGGTCATGAGCCTATTTAAACTTGAATATTTCGCAAATGGGAGCTAGTTTCCTCAAGGTATGCGTTCAGAGTTAGTAAATGTTCTTGAGGTTGCATGCTTGAGCTCTGACCTCTCTGCTTCTGATGCTTAGTCAAGAATAATAAATAATAAATCAGCTTTTCTGAGAATCCTTCTTGTTGTTCAGCCACAAAATAAGCTTTTGCATCTTCTGCAATCATTGGGATTTTTGCCTTCCTGCCCAAGAGCTGAGTTTGGCCACCTATAATTTTTCTCATTTTGAGCAGTTTAATTTTTCTGGTTTTCAGAAATGCAGCAAACTACATCTGCACTAGCGTATTCAGTTTCTGCTTTGAAGTAAGATGAAATTCAGTTTGTAGTGAAAAGAATCTCTTCTAGTGTTCATCTTGGAAGTCTAAATTCAGGTGAACAGACCAATTTAGTGATCTCCACTAGATACTTGGTAGACGTTTTCTTCCTGCTGTATATTTTGGCCTTATGTTGAGGAGTTTGATTTATTATTAAATTATTTGTGTATGCAGACTTTAATCTGTACGTATTTTACTTTGATGTATTAGGATTTGTAAATATTACTGATTTTTAAATATTATTTATGCACATACTTAAAGGACTGGTCTACCCAGAAAAGCAATTGCTAAATAATAGATGTTACTTTTTAGAAATAAATTGCAAGATCATTAAATTGTGTATCCCTCAGGGTTATTTTTAAAGTTGTTTTTTTTTTTTTTTCTCTTCCCTTCAGATTCAATTAGCAGTAACTCTAGTTTCATGTACTATAGAACTAAATCTACTGTAAAGAAAATGCTGCGAATAATGCTTGCATAGAAGCGGCTAAAACACCCACAGAACTGACTGTCCATATTCATCGTAACTTTAAATTGGAAACTCTTACTGTTGCACTTTTAAGAAGTTGTTGGATTTTTAATTCTATTTATTTTTTTCTTTCTTCATGAAGGTTGTGCTGAACAGTCATCCCAAATTGGGTAAATAATCCTGTACTGTATATGTGTATACAGTATAATACTAAGCAGATGTGGAGTCCTTTTTATGCTGCAAATTTTTAATGCTTATGTTGGTCATCACAAAATGAGAGAGCTAAAGTTCTGTAGGATTTCTCCCATGAAATTCTGAATTGTAAACTTAGGCTTTTGTATGTCTAAGGGAAAGCTGTGGGTTTTTGACAATTTTTAGAGTCTTGAATATGTTGATTTTATACAGTAAAGCTTCAGGTTTTTAAAGCTATTTTCAACAAACTGCAGCTTGTTTGATAATTATGTGAACCAGAAACTACTCAGTTTGTCATTAATTCCTCAAGCCTAACACAGATTAAAAGGCTCATCATTACAGCGCTCTCTAGAAGCTCAGCTTCCTTTTTATTTTTAAATCTGAAATTATACTACATCTTTGTATTTAAAATATGTATTGCTGCTCTAGAATGGTACCCTGTTGTCAAGAGGCATACATAAATAACTGTACAATAGAATTGTAAATAGACTTGTAAATCATTTTTGTGACTGAAGCTCTTTGAAAATAAAATTAAAATGAACAGATATTTTAACTCTTTTCATTAGTTTCATGAAATTGTTTTTAATTATTCTTTATACAATTAGATCCAAAGCTTGTTGAAGAATACGGACTTACTCCCACTGATGTCATGGGTACCTTGTTCAGTGCCTCTGTATTTTTGAAGATGGGGTGGAGAAGTATGCATGCCATGTGTTAGCACTGCATACGGTAGCACTGCTGTTCTGCAGTAGGGTAATATTGACCATACTTTTATCTGGTGGCTTATGAGAGCCATTTTAAAGCCAGACCTTGTACATGTGATAGCAGCTTGTTTCCACCTTCTGTTATCCAGATGTTCCTTCTGTTCTTTGACGCGAGGGAGGCATTATCTTGAAAAGACTCTTGCGCAAATGTTCCTGGTTGTGAGCTGGTACTGTTGTTGCAGCCACCTTCAGAAAAATCTCACAGAAATGAAGACATCTTTTCCATCCTGCAGCTCACCTTCTGCTTAAACATTCATTAACAGAGCACATTATTTTGAACTTGAAGAGAAGATGTTTGAAATACCTGGTTACTTCATTACAAAAACTTAATCTTTTAATTTCAAGCTAATATTTTGAAAACTTAAAGCTTTTCTCTCTTCAGAATTCTTCAGGCTTTAGRTTTTGTTGGCCTGTGACTACAGAAGACTTGGAGGAAAAACAGAAGCCAAATGGGTCAACCCTGGATTGCTTAGCCAAAGGGTTAAGTAAAAAACTCTTCATTCCTTACTCAAACTGCTTTGAGTCCAATCCTGCAAGAAAGTAAAAGTCAGAGCAGCCTTGTGAAGGTACATATCAATCGCTTGGTTGTTTAAAGTAGATGTGTCCACTCCTTCAAAACCTAATGCACCTGTGTAGCAGACCGCGGTGAAACTAAGCGTCTAACAAATTTGAAATTTCTTTCTGATCATAATTCATGTTGAAACATAGATTTCTGACTCCAGCCAGATTTGCATTGGGTTGGTTGAAGCACATACTCTAATATCACTGTCAAAGAATCTACAAGTGTTTTTTGTGCTGTTGCATGTGTGACTTCAAACTTTCTCCTGTTTTGTGAGTGGTCTCAAGTTCTACTTTTGGAGTTACATACAACCTGTGGAAGCTGGTTGCTTACACAACTCAATGTAGGCAAAATCTGCTCTGAAGCTTAAAATATTCTTTGGCCTTTCACAGTAGTTACGCAAGTATGGGTGAAAGCGTTATCTAGAGGATGCGTTTTGCTGTTTTACTTCCCATTTAAAGTGCAGAATCATGGTGAAGCCTGACTGCCTGCTGTGTTCCTAGAAGTTCCTCTAAAAAGCAGATAAGTTTCTAAGGTACAGTTCAAAATTCCTTTTTCATGCTCATATGAGTTTAGAAACTTGCAAGAAAGTAAAGTTAAGCACTATAGTAAATGATACGTGTACTCAGTATTCTATGAAACTAAGTTCAAAACTGATTTGTGACTCTTAACATACTAACAGTATTAATGTATTGCTTCTGGCATCCTTTCATAGTCTTGAGAAACATTAAGGGGGTGGTGGAAAGGTAAGGAGGCTGTAGACCAGAACATGGTRAATGACCAGCCAGGCTGGTGTCCTTTCTGGAATGGCAGGTGTCTCATGTGAGGGTTTGAGAAAACTTTAATACACGGGAATGTGTAAGTATGACCCTTACGTGGATCTTACTGTATTCTCTACTATTAAAATCTTCAATTGTGGAAGAATCCTGTCGTTCTGCTGTGGTCTTGGGTTGAGTTGGTGCAGGTTGAGATGCCAGTCAGGGCTTGAAACAGAAATTTCTTGGTGCGTTTCTGCCCCGCGTGGAGGGTTGTGCTCACGCACCACCCAGAAGCAGCTCCCCGGCTGCCTGTTCCGTGCTGTGGGCTGTAGGCTGAGGTACAGGCTGGGTGTGCAGGGATGTGCCTCCTCATCAGCGTGCTGAGGTGGGGATAGGTAGGATCAGGGACAGGCTGGCTTACGAGTTTCTATCGAGGTGAAGGCATCACTGGTTTATGTGAGATGGTCAGTTTTGGAGTCGGATTGGGGGGACGCTACTAGGAGGGTGAGATTCTCTGAAACATTCTTTTTGACATGGAAAAGTCCTTTGGAAGGGTGAAATCTCAAGGCCTTTTTTTGGTGACTTACGGTCTCATTCAGAGAGTTATAGAAAGGCCAGTGGGAGCTTGCTTTGCAGCACCATGTTGCTGGTAGTTGATACCACTAGGTGCTGCGTCCTTCCGTTCCCAAGGAAGGGATGCAGATTTTACCAGTCTTCAGTACTCTGAAACTAACCAAGAATCTTTTTCTGAAGTACTCTCTCTTGCTTTTTTTGATGCAGCAGCTGTTCTTGCTCCATGGCAGTAGGTTCTTGTCAGCAGTTCAGGTATGTGAGAAGCTCTGCTCTCCTACCTGACTTACTCCTTTTTAAGTGATTGTGTTTGTACCCATGTCTGTTTGTGGGGTTGGTATGGGACAGCTTCATCCTTGCCCCTAGAAAAGGGTATGTTGGGATGGAGCCCTCCTCTCCCCCGGTGTTCTTGCTGCTGAAGACTGACATGGTGTCAGCTATTCCAGTTAGGTCTGCAGGACTTGTCCGGCTATTCCAGCAGTCCCAGCTGCTGCTTCTCCTACTGATTAGCCAGGTGCTTGACTTCCAGGTTTCTGATACACTTGGACTTGTTGATTTCACTAAGGAAGTATTTCTAAACTCTGGAGGATTTCTGTTTGACTTGGTCTTTTAAATATTATCATTACAGCTACAATGTTTGCTTTCCTGTTCCTTTTTTTTTTTGTTTGGAAATCTATACAACTTTCCAACTTTGTGGTATGTTCCATGCAGATCTACCTTTGTTGGTACAGCATTCTAGCAAATCTCATGGCATTTCTTTCCTCTCATTTAATTGTATTTTTAATACTACTGATAACTTTGTATTGTGTTAAGCTGTTGAAATAAGACTTGCTGGTTATCAGAGGCCCACTACTGTCCTGTGCTGCATGAGCTCTTGTGTGTTATTTCAGGCTACGTGAAAAATAGCCTGTTGCTTCCTTGTGTGTTCTTGGGCTGTTCCAAGAAGCGATCACTTGCAAATGCTGAGAGATGATTTAACAGAACTGTGTGCTGTTTTGCTTTTGGCCACTTAAAATATAGGACACCCTTTTTACCTCCATTATCTATTTTTGCAGGCTAAACTTTATTTTTAAACCTCAGGTAACCTACAATAAAAAAATATTGTGGGTGCAGGACCTTTTGATAATTTTTTTTTTAAAGACTTTCTGTGTGTAACAGTATAACGCTTTTCTGTTCAAATAAATACATGCCTTATGACTACTTAAGAGTTTCATCATGATTTTCATGTGCTTCTATTATACTTGACTAGTACAAATATAAACAAGGAATACTTGATTTACAAAAGAGCTTTATCTGTACTTCTCAGTGTAAGCTGAGCACCTTAGAAATATTTGCAGTCAAGAGTAATAGAGATTTTGAAGTTTGCTTTCAAGCCAAGAGAAATTTCATACACATCTGCAGATTTTATGATATATTCACACAACTTATTGGCTGCTAAGTTATTAACTACCTGTGATCAAATCCTGACTCTCTCTTATCTCTTGTAACAGCTGATGTTTCTGGCACTTCAACAAGGATGTTGGTGTTTCGTTTGTCAGTGATGATCAAGCTTTTCTTCCAGTTGGATGCATCTATTTGTCCTGAGAAATGCAACTGCTCTTCAAAAAATGCAATTCATTGCTCTGGTCCCCACATAAAAGACCTGGAATCGTTAAATCTGCCTTGCAACGTGACAGAAATTCACATAACGGACACTAATGTAACATACTTGCAGGATGTTTTTTCTAGGATGGTGGAACTGCAGCATCTCATCTTGTCTTCAAACAACATCTCTCTGATTTCACCAATGGCTTTTAAAGGCTTGAGAAGGCTAAAAGCCCTCAAGCTGCTAGATAATAAGCTGGTTGAACTTCCCCCAGAAATGTTCGATGACATGGTACAGCTTCAGCAATTGATAATTGAAAATAACAGGTTGAAATCCATCCAGGAAAATCTGTTTGATGAACTAGCTAGTTTGGAGGAGCTTTTCTTGAACAAAAATCAACTAACAGCACTTCCTAGTGGCATGCTGAAGAAACTTGCCAAACTCAAAGTACTGAACTTGTCGAGAAATTATTTGGCAGCACTGCCTAGAAATATATTTAGTGCGTTAACCAGGCTTGAGAAGCTGATGCTGTATTTTAACAGGCTGTCTTCAATAGAGTCTGGTATGTTTGATAGCCTGAAGGAGCTGCTGGAACTCTTCCTGCATTCCAATAACATCCAGTCCATCGCCCCTGATGCATTTCATTGTCTTCATAAACTGAGAAGCCTAACGCTCTCCAGAAACAAGCTTGAGGTTTTGCCTCCTGGACTCTTTCTGCATTTGCATGACCTGTCTAAATTGACCTTGTACAGGAACCCACTGAAGTCTCTTCCAGAAGTACTGTTTGGAGAAATGAGGCATCTTGGTAGCCTGTGGCTGTATCACACAAAGCTCTCAACAATACCAGATTTTGTGTTCAGTAACTTGACAAATTTAGAGCTTCTTGTGCTGAGTTTTAATCCAGAGCTTAGTGTTCTTCCTAAGAATGTATTTAGTGGTCTGAATGAACTGCGGGGCCTTTCTCTGCATACAAATAATATTTCCAGTCTGCCAGAGGGCATCTTCCTGGGCCTTCAGAAACTGCAGAACATTTCCCTTTTTGATTCGAGGCTTGAGGCTCTTCCTAGAAACCTCTTTCATAATCTCAAGCACCTTCAGAAAGTTTACCTCAATAGTACTAAGCTGCAGTCTCTTCCTGGAGATTTCTTTACTGCTTTACCTGAGCTGCAAGAAGTCTTCCTTGACAACAACCCTTGGAAATGCGATTGCCAAATTCTTGGCTTCCAAGAGTGGCTCCAAAAGAGTGTGGAGATAGTTAAAAATGTGCCATTGCTAATGTGTGACAGCCCGCTGGCACTACAGAATATTTCTCTTGTGGCTCTAACAGATCATCACCTGAAGTGCCTGCCAACCACAGACATTACATACCAGATGTTCAGTTCAACCTCCTCCCAGGCTTCGACTTTTCTTGTGACAGGGCACTTGACATCATCTTGGGAGACTACTGTAACAGTGGTGTCCAACATGGATACCAGCACACCCACATCAGTTCCTCTTGGAACTCCAGGCTTTACCTACTCACATGTTCAAGATGTTGGACGGCCTAGGTTTCATTTCTCAGATATTCCAACCCAAGCTTCTGCCAGCGTCATAGTAGAAACCAGCAGTGTCAGAGGAACAGATTTAACTACTCTTGCCTGGTGGGATGAGCTGCCAGCCCGCAGGAGTGCGAAGTCCTATTTTAATACCAGAATTGCTTATTGTCAGCTATTATTGTGCCTTCACACTTTGATTTTAGCACTCCAGACTGTAACCATTGTGCTCAGTCTGTATGTGATGGGTAAAACCAGGCAGCTTTTGCACTCCAGAAATACTCCTGCTCAGCCTGTAGTTCTGATAAAATTTTTAAGGAGAATGCCAGCCAAAGAGAGGATTAGAAGCACTGTTGATGCATTTTGAGCATTTGGGCAGTTCTCACTTGATTCAGATATGGATTACAAATCTCCATAGCAAGAACCATAAAGACCTTGTTTTTACAGCATAATGAAAATGCACTTTTATGTACCTTAGTGTTCACCAAAAGTGATTGTAATCACTGTACGTTGCTACAGCACTTGGTGCATGAGCCCAGAGGGAGAGCTGAAAGAAAACGTGTGGTCACGTCTACACGTGTGCTACTGTTTCCTGCTTTGGACTGCAGCCCTGTCCCTGCCAGATGCCACTGCCTGCTGTCGTGCTCACACTGCTCAGATGGAAGTGGCATCAACGTAGGAAAGTCTACATAAGAACACTGCTTTAACTGTGCTTTAAAGGTTGCCTGTAGTACTCCAAATGCTATTATGCCTTATACTGCCTGCAGTGTTCTGTCTCCTTATTGAGAAAAGAAATAGTATTTTTGGGAGGAGATGCTGGAAAAGACCTTTTTAAAAATGGAGATGGAGGCAGAATGATATGGTGCAAATGTCTTATTTTTTGCTTTCTGTCCTCAGCCCCTTTCCAGGACATGACAGGAGGAAGGGGTACCATTTAAAGCTAACAGTGCTTTCCTCTAGCTTAACCAGAGGAAGATAAGAAAGATGCTGGGCTAGGAAGTATAATCTTGATGTATTTTTGTTTTTGTTTGTTTTTTGGAAACTTTGTAACATTACTACAAATCTGAATTTTAAGTAAACGCTTTCATCCTTAAACTTTGACCAGTGGTCTGAAAAGCAAAGTGTTACTCGCTGCATGATGCAGTGAGTCTTGAAACCGGAGTGCCAGGCAGATGCCCAGGGCTGAGGCTTGGCTCCAGAGGAGCGTAGTTGGTTTGAGAGCTGGTCTTGACTGAGCTGGGAGAGAAGGGCATGGTCTCTCCTGGGCTTGGCTAGCAAAACATGGGCGTGCTGCAAAGTGGCAGGGAGCCTGCTTGATCTGAGGGCCCTGAAGCGTCGCCACCTTTTTTGAAGTTGGATGTGGAACATATGCATCTCCATCAAATTGCAGTATGCAGTAGCATATTCAGTCATACTCAGTCCCAGTACTTTTTACCTTTTCTTATTCCATAGTATTACACCCAGCCCTTTCAAGTGTTGATATGCAAAGACAACTACAAGGCAATAGTGTGGGTTTTGGTCTTCATACTGAAATGTTTTTTAATATTTTGAATGATAGGAGTATCTTAGTTTGTAAGTAGAGTGGTAGCTGTCAGACTGCATGTGCTTTGGTAGCTGTTGGATTTAACTATTAGCTTTTATCTTAATTATGTGACTTAGCTTGTTCTTAAAAGCTCTGACATGCTCAAAAGCTAGGGCTGGATTAAAGAGCCTCTGGGTGTGGTTCCCTGGCTCCTTGGGCAGGAGACCCTGTACTCTAGGAGTCCTTCCGTAGCCTTACTGACTTTCCAGTTATTGAGGTCTTTCCTGGATGGCCTTGAAATGGCACTTTACAAGCCTGAGCTGAAGAGAGCTTGCATTTACTGCAGGTTTGTGGCTTGTTCCCTGCTGTGTGCTACTCTAGGCAATGAGAATAAACTACGGACTGCTTTGTTTCAGGGTGTTCTGCTGCTGGACTTGAATTCCTCTTCTAGGCTGTGAAAAGAGGCAGTGTGCTTCTATGGTGTTAAATAACCATTATCTTGCTGATGAGGTTTAACGAAATTTACCAAGCCTGGCTAAATGGTAGGTAAAGGAGGAGAAATGCAAGTCACTACAGCTGGTGCGAAGCAAGCTGGGACTGGATTCATAAACAGAAGCACCAGAATATTTATTGCAATATATTCAAGAGAAGCACAAAGCAGACATGAAGCTTTCTTGGTGGTGGTTCTGGGTTGTTACATGCTAGCGCTTAAAAGGAGGCAGTTGTTACAAATTTAGGTTCTTGGTTGGGCAACTGTAATGACCACTTAGTGTTGTTCCAGCTCCAGTGCTGTCGTACTGGTGCCACGCAAGCATCTGCTTGCAGCAGGCAGGAGATAAGTTCATCTAGACTAACGAGGAAATTTGTTTTACAAACCATGCTGGTTATTGTTTGCCTCTGTGAGGCACTGAAGAAGTGTGCTTGTGGCTACAGGCACTCGGATGCACACTGTCTGATTTCTAAGAAAAAGCAACAGTTCAGTTGCCATATAGGTGTACAACACCCTAATGCCCGACCTCTGGAAGAGCAGCAGGTTAGCAGCAGCTGCCATCTTTTTGAACCCTCCTTTGGCTGCCCCAGCCCTGCAGTGGGGCCAGCTGGGTCTCCGTGCTTCTCCTTTGGCTCCCGTTCCGCAGTCGCTGAGCTCTGGCACGTGGGGGCTTTGGCATGCGGCTGCATACAGTCAAGTGCTCAGAGGAGGATGATTTGTCTTTACATGCTGTCATCGGGCTTTCCCCGTGCTTGAGCCAGACTGGGAAGTGAAGTCAGCAGACAACAAAAGGCTGGAGCAATAAGGGCCTGGGGTGTTTTACTAACTCTTCCTCTGAGGTGTCCTGTTTTGAGCTGCCTCTGATTCATTGCTTGTTGCCCAGTAGAGCTCAGCCCTTCCTGCAAAACTCCCTGGCCTGGGAAATCCAAGGACATGCTTATTTATATCCCATTTCCAGTTTGCCTGGAGAAGGGACGGTCTTCCAGGTCAGCGTGATGGCGGCTGTGGCAGGCGGGGAGGCAGCAGGGAGGGCTCCTCGGGGAAAAGTGCAGCTGCACCTCAGAGCGTCTCTCTGGGCAGCATTGCCTTGCTGCCATCTCAAGGCACCAATGGCTTGCCATCACCAGTGTATTGGCAAGGTTTTTCTTGGTCCCTGCAGCCCATGCCTCCATGATCTACTGCCCAGCCTTTGCCACCAGGCTGGGCTTGGGGGGACAGTGGGCTGGAAAAGGTTCGATCTATCTAATCCCGGTCCAGGAGGTCCCTGCTACTGGGGAAAGGGTGGATGCAAATCATGTCTGCGCTCAGTGGCTGAGGGGATCAGCTCCACACCCTTGGCTCCTGTACGGGATGCAGTTACAGTTAACAGCCCTGCATGTTCACCAGACCTCTGAGTCCAGGAGCTGCCTCTGGGACTGCATCCTAGTCGGGAGCGCTTGGGGTACGTCACCAACGCAGCCTAGCCAAGGGTCTTCTGTAACTTGCTTGGTTCCCTCAAACGCTTGTTTCTGTGGCAGTTGCTCCTGCTCTCTCTGCTTTAGGAAGTCCTGGAGCAGTGGGAGCTCTGACCCCCTGTGCTGGGCCATGGGAGTATGCAGCGTGTTTCCAGCCTGATGTCACTGCAGGTGCCGTTCTCCTTTGCTTGTCAGGACTTGAATGCAGAGAGTCCCCAAAGAGTGGGGTGGCAAGGAGGGAATTAACTACTGCCGTAAGTGCTGGCAGCTCTCTGCCTGTTTCCCGGCTGCTGCAGGACCCTTCCAAGCCACCAGCACCCATGTGCTGCGCTCGTGTCCCCGGCATCTCTGCCCTTTCTGTCTCACCTCTGCCATGTGAGGCCAGTAGCTGCTGGAGGGCCTTTGTTGCTTGCAGAGGGGAGTGAGCTCAGGTGGATGCCTACTAAATGCAGCTCAGCTCCAGCATGTAGCAGCAAGATTGGAGCCTGCACCTCGAATCCTCCCTCTCCTGTGGCAAAAAGAAGCCGAGTGATGGCAGGTGTGCTTGGAGAAGACACCCAGGAGCATGTGAGACCGCTGGCTGCGAGGCAGGAGCTCTGGGAGCCTCTGGCTGATGCTACAGAGCATTGACCATGTCCCCTCCAGGCCTCCGACCAGCACACGTTGCCTGGGGAAGCTGATTCAGCAGCTGCGATACCAGAGCACAGCATTTCCCAGGGATGACAGAATAGCTGGGAGGAGATGCAGCCAAAGGCACGTACCCGTGGGACAAGGCTGGGGTTGCATTTACAGACTCTCAAAGTGATCAGGAGGCCTGAAGCTCCTGCTTTGCCCCTGCTCTGTCCAGAGATGGGCAAGATACGGAGGTGTCATGCCTCCACTTTCCTAGCTGGAGTCTCTGTTCACATCCCCTTCCCTCCTGGGTGTTTATGGGCAGATGAGCCCTGGCAAAGCCCTTTGCCTGGGACATGGTGGGTGAGTCCTGCTTTGTTGCGGGGTGGGGGTCTGCCGCTCCAGCGGCACCCGGAGGCATCCCACCACCGGGCTCAGCCCCTCTTGTGCAATTGCTGCTGTAGGACTGTCATGTTTCTCCATGCTAGGCTTCCAGCTGTGCCTTTGTGTCTCTCTAGATGAAAAAAGGCCAGGGCAGGGAGCCAGCGACGGCTGGCAGCAGCTCAGCAGCCTGCTSTGCGCTCCTCTGCTGGCTTCCCCTGGGCACTGAGGAGAAATGGGGCCCCTTCCCCCTTGGGGTGTTGGGAAGGGGTCCCTGAGGTACTCCCTGGTGCCAGGGGTGGCTTTACGGAGATAGAGAACAGGGCGAAGCTGGTCCAGCAAACACCTCACATTGCGTGAGCAGGGACAGCCCCCCCGCCATTGCCTCCTGCTCCAGCCGGTCCTTCCCCCGTCTCGCAGCGCCCATCGGACAAGCTCTTTCCGCTTCAGATTATCTCTCCAGGCGGACTTGGCTGCGAGCCCCACATTCCTTCCAGCCTAGCGCTGCCCTGAGCCTGCGCCAAGCCCTGTGTGCTGCTGCTATCGCTCAGGGCTCAGGCCAGGGCCCAGCCTGGAGGAGATGGTCCTGCTGGCCGGGCCAGCCCTGCTGGGGCTTAAGATCCTAAATGCTGTTTTCCTTGAGCTCTAGGAGCTGGTGCTTGGATGGAGGTTAGACTGATGGCCATCCCTGCTGTCTTCCTGGAGGGACTGGGGCTGCTGCTCCTTCCCAAAGCTCCCACCCTGCACGTGCACTTCCCCAGGGAAGGCAGGACACGTCCCTATCCCTTGGGGCAGATGCAGATGGGGCATCCTGTAGCCATGAGCAGTGAGGCAGCCCTGGCCCTGCATTCCTCAAGCAGGGAGCTGAAAATGCTGGGGGGGCTGGATCGCTGGCCCTATGGAGGAGCTCTCTGGTTTGGAGTCCTCAAAGGGTTAGGGTGGGCGTGTGGTGGGCAAGGGGCTGCTGGTGCCCCTCTAATGGGTGGTGGGGACTAATGTACCTTCCTTCACCCCTCAGCTGTGGCTCGAGCCTACATACCCTGCTGCATGGCTCAGGCCCGGAGGTGTCCCCCGTGCTGGAGCACTGAGGGGACCCCCACCCCTGGCCCCTAGCCCAGCCCTCCACCCTCCTCCTCCGCTTCAGCAGAGCAGGGTTTGGCCCGAGGCCCTGGGCCAGCTGGTCTCTGCRAGCACGGGGGGCCACCGTGGGGGTTTCTCATAGCGTGGTGGGCGGCTTCCAGCAGTGCAAAATAACTGGGGGGGTCCCAGCTCTGCTCTGCAGGGAGTGGCGGGGCCTGGGGACATCCCGTCCCTCCCAGGGGTGTGAATTCAGGCAGGAGCTGGAGGCATGCGAGGAGCAGGGGCTGGGGGGTAGCCGAGGCTGCTGGGCTGTGCAGCCCTGCGGTGTGGGTGAGCGTGCTCAGCTGTTTGGCAGATGAGCAATGTGCTCTCCTGGCCAAGCCCACAAGCTGCTAATTTTAGCGATTACATGAATTTTTCCAAGCGGTCTCGAGTCCCTTGGTGATTCAGAGCTGCTTGGCTTTGCTGCGCCCACCACCCCAGCCGTCATGGGGTGTGCCAGCACGGACAGACCCGGGACCATCCTGCTGTCCAGGAGCGAGGCCCACCTCCCCAATAATGGGTGACACTGCTGTTCTGGGGCTCCTGGGACCTCCCTGGCTGGTGGTTTTTCGGGGCTGAGCTCAGTGGGGGACAGCACCAGGGCTTGTGCGAGAGGTCACAGGACAGACGGGAGCTGTGGTGGGGCTGGGAACCCAGACTGCATTAAATGCAAGTGGTTCAGCGTGGCCAAGGGTTGCCTGCTCCTGGCCCTGCCAGCCTCCGGGAGCCCCAGCCAGGGTTACGTCAAAGCGCCAGGGGTAATGCTAGCTGGGACCACTTGCCACAGGACCTCCAGCCTGGGCTGTGACTGCTGGCAGTAGCTGGGCTGTGGGGCAGCACCATGTGCTCTTGCTTTTCCCCACACAGCAGCGTCTGGTTGCTGCCTTTGGTGAGGAATCGAAAAACCATGTTTGTGCAGGCAGCAGAGATGGCGAGGAGGGCTGGGGGCTCTGGGGAAAGAAGCCACCCCCCCAGCCCAGCTGTGACCGCAGGTTTTGCTGCCAGCCCCATCTCACAGGGGCACAGGGTCTGGCAGGTGCCCATCCTTGGGCTCCATTGTCCTCTTAGAGGTGTAGGGACATGGCAGTGACTCCATGCCATCCCAAGCTTGGTCTGGGGGGTTCAGCCTTTCTCTGGCCAGTGTGGCTGGAGCTGGGGAAGGTCTCCCGAGCGCTGCTGGACCCCGGGCCTTTCCCATGGCACGAAGCTTGCTCCGCTCCATCCAGCACCATGCGAGCTCCCAGCTATGTGGAGCAGCCTCCCTTCGCAAAACGCTTATCTCACCCTCAATAACATCCATATGCTATCTCTGGGAGCTGCCTCTCCCCTCCAGATGTGCAGAGCGTGTCCGTGCATCTGTCCCGAGATCTTGCACTGCAGGCAGCAGCTCTCTTTCCCTGTCTGCCCCCCGCTCCTCTCCCTTGCACATAGCCTGGGGCAAGCTCCTGTGTGCTCACCTCCAGGAGCGGCTCCCTCTCCACTGCGGGTGCGGTGCAYGGGCTTGTGCCGTTACTCAGCCTTGCTTTATTTTTAGGGATGTCTTGAAAACAGACTCGTCCTTCCCAGCCAGGCGCCAGAGCCAGGTTCCTGAGGCCTGGGTAGAGGCAGCTAGGTTTTTGGCAGGGCTGTTACCTGGCCTCCTCTGAAACTTTGGGTGCTCTGTGTGGCCTTAGGTACTATAATCTGATCACCCCCTGACCTAGGGGCAGGGTGTTTGAGGATACCCACCGCTGCATCCCCATCCCTGCATCCCCCCTGGGGCAGCGCTGCTTGGAAGGAGCAGAGTCCGACATTCCTCTGTTGGACTGGGCTTGGGGTGGTGGTTTTTCGGAAGTGCTGGGGTTTAATTTCTGTGTTGTCTCACTGAAAAGCTGAGTGCTTCTGGGATGAGTCAGAGCAGGCAGGAGCCCAGCAGCTCTGGCGCTGGCGGTGGGCAGACAGAGCTGGCGATAAGGGTGCGATAAGACCACGCGAGCCCTGCTCTTGTGCCAGGGCTGCAGGGAGTGGGCAGCTCCCAAGCCTGCTGCCTGACCTCAAGCTGCACCGCTGTCAAGGAAGCGGGGAGGTTATTTTGGGAACCACAGCGCTGGGAAAATCTGCTATGTCAATAAAGTGTGAGCTAAAGCACTTGTGGATAGTGTTTTCAAAATGCCCCTTCTCTGTGCCCAAATCTCTGGGCTTTGCCCCAGGAGCAGGCAGGGAGCAGGGCCAGTGGGTAGCCTTGGTGCTCGCTCCCCAGTCAGGGAGGGGTCCGTGGCCATCTGGCATGTCCCATGGCAGCTGGGCCCTCCATGCAATCTGACATATCAGCAGCAGTTGCCTCCGGCTGAGGTCCCACTCCCTACTCTCTTCCCACGATCTCTGTCACTTTCCTCAGAGTCTGGCTGGAAACTGCCCTCTCCATCCCTGCAGTTTGTTGTTTATCCTGGTCTGATCTCCACTTTGAACAGGGTGCCTGTCCCCTCCACTGCCCTGYGCCCTCCCACCCCTCACAGCACGCTGTGGCATGGGGATGGAGGCAGCCTTCCTCCCCCCTCTCTGGTGGCAGCCCTGTGCTGTTCCCATCCAGCAGCTTGTTAGCACCAGCTGGGACCTGAGCAGGGGCTGCTGCGGCTGGCGGAAACATGGGTGGGCTGAGACGGGATTAGACGTGGTCAGGGAAATTCCAGCTGCCCCGTGGTTAGCACGGGGCTGCTCGGCTCTGGGAAGCCTGATGGAGCCACGCATGCTGGCTCTCCTCAGCTGCTTCCTCCCGAATATCCGTTCCTGGTGGCTGCTGGACCGGGGCTGCCCAGGAGAGGTGGGCAAGGAGGGGGGGACATGGGCTGGGTGGTAGGGACCGAGGGCACCCCCATGCACCCGTGTGGACTGGAGGGGGCAGGGGAGGGGTGGCAGCAGGCACCCCTGAACAGGTGGATGGGATGGGCTTGTGCCCTGCCTCCCAAACACCCCTGGGTGCTGGGCTCCATCACCCATGTGTCAGGGCTGCTGAGGATGAAAAGCAGTGTACAGGCTGCAGCACAGCCGTGGCAGCCCCTGGGACATGGCAGTGTGTGCCGCTGCGGGGCTGCCTGCAATCGGCATTGAGGGGGTTTCTCAGCGCCCGCATGCACGGCAGTGCTGGCAGGAGATGCTCTGGCTTGCTGATGGCTCTCTGAAGCAGCCTGGCCTCCAGCTGGCACCAGCAATGCTGCTGACCCCGGCTTGGTGCCGACTCCCTGGCTGGGCTGGGTGAGATGCCTGCGGGGCAGAGCCCTGGAGTGGGTGCTTGTGGGTTCCTGGCCCGTTTGCATCTGGGGTTGGGGGGAGTGAACGACAGCTGTGACCCCAAGCAGGGTCGGCTTGCTAGGGGACTGCCTGCACTGCTGGCCCTGGGCTGGGGCACGGCCGGAGGTCCTGACACTTGCAGGAGCTGTAAGCCGGGGAGGCAAGCGCTGTGCATGTGCCAAGGCAATGCCATGGAGTAGCCCCAGTGTGAATGTGTGCCAGCGAAGGGCAGGATCGTGCCCGGGGGCCTGGCTTTGCCTYACCTGCCCCCATGATCGGGGCACCCAGCCATGTCCCGCCGGGGACCAGGGGGGCTCCTGGGGCAGAGCTGCTACCTGGGCGCTGGCTGACGTGAGCAGTGTGTTTGCGGGGCTGGCTGCTTGTCTTCAAACAAGGCACTGGGGTTCAGGAGAGGGAAACCCAAAACTCCATCCTTGCGATGATTGCTGTGTTTGCTGAGGAAATAGGAGTTGGAAGCAGCTCTGCTCCAGCGCTTTCACTAACCCCAACGCTGCCCCTGTGCTGATTCATTGATTTGGACGGGTTATATACTGGGAGGGGAAGCATGAACCACACTCGGCTCTCTTGCCAGCACGGAGCTGTGCTCGCTCGGCGCTCGTGGCTGCAGGACACTCGGGTAAGTCTCCTCTTCACTACCACCCCTGTGAGCAGCCCCGGGCCCGGGGGACTCCCGGGGCAGCTCCGAGGGGTGGTGGCATGGTGGCGGGATGTGCACGTTCAGCATCCTTTGATTTGATGGAGATGTCTGTCTTGCAAGGGTTCTCCAACAAAGCGAGACCACTTAGGCATTGTGGGAGCTGAAATAGTTACATAGGCAACTTATCTTAAATAAAAACCAATAGAGAAAATTAAGGGGGGGAAATTAACATTTAGGGGGGCTGAGGTTAGGAGCAGTGGGATGCTGAGGGGCTGAGTGGCAGGGCATATTCAGCCCCTTGGTCTGTAAGCTTTTTGTCCCTAGAAGAAAAGAGGAGATAAATTGTTTTCAGCTGCCTTTCCTGAAGGGCGCTCCAGCGTGGATGCTCTCTGAGCTGCCTTACCAGGGAGTGACATGAGTAGGGCTTTTGATGTGCAGAGCGTTTGGGGAAGTTTATAAACGGCTTGCTATAAACAAAGCTGTTCTTGGATGCAGATTGTTTCCATATGGGAAACATAAACTGCGCTGGCTTGCAGAGGGTTCCTCCCTCCCTGCCGGAGAGCAAGCATCTTCCCTGGAGGGAGCCTGGGGTGGAGGGCAGGCGCTGTGCCCCCAGCACCCCGGGGTGCTGTGCCAGCTGGGGCACCGTGCCCAGACCCCGGCACTGCCAGACTTGCCTGTCTGGCTGAGCTGTGCTGGGGGACAGGGGAGCCACAGGTTTTTCTCCCTCCCTTGTGCCACTCAAAGCTGTTAGCGGGGGGCTGCTCCATGCCAGCCTGGCACAAGGCTGCTGCTTTAATCTACGAAGGGAGGAAGCTCCCAGGCCAGAGGAGGGAGGAGAGGGTGTCCATGGTGGCTGTGCCTGTGGGGTGATAGAGGACCTTGCTGTAAAGCCCTTGCTCCCTCCAGGTTCCAGGGCTCCCCTGGGCACTACCCCTGGGACCAGCCCGCAAACAGGTGCTCACACCAGACGCCCCCCTCTCACAGCCAAAATCAGCCAGGGCTGAGACCTTCTGCTGGGGATGGGGTGCAGACAGAGCCACCCCTGTACCCAGCCTGGGCTGGGGAGCTGCCAGAGGGCTGACCCGGGCTCCTGCAGGATTGGAGCTAAAGCACGCCCAGGCAGTGGGTGCCGGTGCTGCTCTTGGCTCCGCGACAGGAGCTCAGAACCCTTGCTGCCGGGCAGAGCCAGGAGGGTGCTCGGGGGTGCTGGGGGGCACCTTTCTTCCTGCCCCCACCCAGGATCCCTGGGACCCGCTCGGCTGTGAGTGCTGCAGGCTGGGTCTGGTGAAGGTCTCGGCTGTTTGGTGGTGCCGGGAGGCCAGTGCCGCTGGTAGCAGCTCACCACGCTCACTGCAAAACAGGAAACCGCGCTCCTGGCTGCTGGAGGAGCTGAACGAGGGGGACGCCAGGGATGCCACTAATAGCTGTGGTATGGCAGCCAGGCGCCGCAGCCCCTGACTCTGTCCCGCTGTGCTCAGCCCTGCCTGCCCCCAGCCTTCCTCGGCTGCCCTCCTCTGCCTCGCTGCTGTGCTGGGGGCAGGAGTGTGGCCACGGACTCGGTGGCCCTTTCCAGGGAGAAAGCAGCACCCATCCCCGGCAGCGGCCCTGGGGGGCTGGGAAATCGCAGGGGCTGAGCCCCGTTCCTTTGTTTTTGCTGCAGGCCCAATGGAGCAGGGAGGCTGGTGGCAGTGGCTGCTGCTGCTCGTGGGCATCCAGCTGGCCGGTGGCCAGTGCCCGGAGCAGTGCCAGTGCGTCCGCACCGCCCAGGTGGAGTGCTCCGGCGCCGGCATCACTGTGGTCCCCAGCCCCATCCCCGTGAATGCCATGACCCTCCAGATCATCAACACGCATATCACCGAGCTGGGCGACGCATCCTTTGGCAACGCCTCCCTGTTGATCGGGCTGCGCATCGAGAAGAACAACCTGTCGCGCATCAGCTCCGGGGCCTTCCAGCACCTGCCCGACCTGCGCTACCTCAGCCTGGCCAGCAACAAGCTGCAGGAGCTCCCTGTGCAGGTCTTCGAGCCCCTGGACAAGCTGGAGTCGCTGCTTCTCTCCAGCAACCAGATCTTCCAGGTCGAGCCTTCCCACTTTGCCCACCTGAGCAATCTCAAGGAGCTGCAGCTGCACGGGAACAACCTGCAGGAGCTGAAGGAGGGGTTGTTCGACCAGCTCACCAGCCTCACCAAGCTCAACCTGGCCAGGAACAACATCGACCGCCTGCCACCCCGGGCCTTTGAGCGGCTGGCGCGGCTGCAGGTGCTGCGGCTCTACGAGAACCGGCTCCGGCAGATCCCGGCGGGCGCCTTCGACGGGCTGCCGGAGCTGCAGGAGCTGGGGCTGCACCAGAACCAGTTGGAGATGCTGTCCCCGGAGCTCTTCATGCACAATGGAAACCTGCAGAAGCTCTACCTGTCCAACAACCTTCTCGCTGCCCTGCCAAGCGGTGTCTTCTTGCCCCTGCGTGCCCTCGCCAAGATCACCCTGCACGTCAACCGCCTGCGGGACATCTCCCCCGGCGCCTTCGGGCCCATGCCCGACCTGCGGGAGCTGTGGCTCTACGAGAACGAGCTTTCCACTCTTCCCGCTGCTGTCTTTGGCAACCTCACCCAGCTGCAACTCCTGGTCCTCAGCAGGAACCGGCTGCGCTCGGTGGCGCCGGGGGCTTTCCGGGGCCTGGGGGAGCTGCTGGAGCTGTCGCTGCACTCCAACGCCCTGCGCCGCTTGGATGCCCAGGTGCTAGAGGGGCTGCCCAAGCTGCAGAACATCTCCCTGCACCACAACCAGCTGCAGGCACTGCCGCGGGGCCTCTTCGGGGCCACCCCAGGGCTGCGGCACCTGCAGCTGCACTCCAATGCCCTGGAGTACCTGCCTGCCGGCATCTTCTCCCCCCTGGCCGCCCTGCGGGAGGTGAAGCTGCACAACAATTCCTGGCGCTGCGACAAGGGCATCCTGCCCCTGCGGGGCTGGCTGGAGGACAACCCCCACAAGGTGGGCGAGACACCCCCCCTCTGTGCCCAGCCCCCCGCCCTACGGGGCACCCCCATCACCGGGCTGCCGCGGGACCAGCTCCTCGCCCCCCGGCCCCCCACTGCCTCCCCCCATCCCAGCACCCTGCTCCCCGCTCGCCCCTCTGAGGCAGCATTGCCGGAGGGTGCCTGGACGGAGGCCCCCATGGGGCTGCCGGTCTCCCCCCGGGAGGAGGAGGAGGAGAAGGAGGAAGAGGAGGAGGAGAGGGGGCAGTGGGGGCTGACGCGCATGCAGAGCGGGGTGGTGGTGGCAGTCATCGTGCTGGTGTGCGTGGCCCTGCTCGCCGCTCTCGTGGCACTGGTGGTCTAYGGCTGTAGGAAGAAGAGCCACGTCGTGCTCATGAGGATGAAGGCACCTAATGAAGCCTGAGCACCCGGCAGACCCTGGGGGGAGCAGTGCTGGCAGGGTGTCCCCTCCCCACAGGGCCGAGGGACACGATAGCTGCCCTTGCCGATTTGGACAGGCCGRCATCACCCCGCGTGCTGCGCGTCCCCCTGTCCTGCTCTGCTTTGCCCTGTCCCTGCTCTGCAGCAGGGTGTCCCCCCGGGTGACCTCCCACGGCTGCCCTCTGTCCCCAGCCCCTCCTGCCTCCAGCGCAGCCTCTGTGCCCATTCCCTGCCCGGGGGCAGCAGCTGGGGTGTGGGGGGGTTGAGAGGGACCCCTCAAGCAGGGAGCCACAGCCTGGCCATGATGGTGCTTACCCCAAACAACAGGACCTCGCATCGTACCCCTCCAGCGCTGCCTACCCTTGCCCTGCCTGCTGCCCTCCCCCAGCCCCTCTTCCCTATCTTCCCCCCCACCCCATGCCTTCAGCCTCTGCCCCTGCCTTGGCAGACTGCTAGCCGTCATGCAGGACCGGGAGCTGAGCGAGCACCTTTGCCCCCAGCAGAGCTGCGTGTCCTTGTGCTGCTTTGTAGCTTGCCTGCATCTGGGTGGGGATCCCTGCGGGGCTGGGCTGCCTGGGCCTGGCGCTGCTGCTAGGGTGGCACACCCTGAGTGACTCAGCCGCGTCCAAGCTGCCCTCCCTGCCTGCAGGCAGCGCGGGCCAGAGCACAGCCAGCATCTCCCCTCACCCCAAGCCTTCCCCTCGTGCTTGTGCATCTCCTGAGCCCTCACTTCTCGCTGGTGCTAACCCTCCTGCGGCCCTGTCCCTGCCTGCAGCGCCCTGCCCCAACCCCGCGGGTGGCCGGGGGGCTCACACCAGCCCCTGCTGCAGGGGAATTATAGAGGTGGGGTGAGAAGCATGCACAGAGCTGGACCCGCTGCCTGGCCATGCTGGCCACCCCTTCCCCTGCGAGGGCTGTCTGCCAGGCGCTGGGAGAGGCTCCTGCACTTGTGCCCCGAGGCTGCTGGAGCATGCTTGGGCTGCTCCTGCTGCACCCTATCCCTGGTCCTCGCTGCCTCCACACCCTTGTGCGTACCCCACCAGCGAGTGAGCAGCCTGGCCCTGCTCTGCCTGGCAAAGCTACATCCTCTCCTCCCCTCTCCTCTTCCTCTTCCCACCCCGAGTGTCCCCCTGGGCGCGTGCCCGGTCCTGCTGCCTGCTTGCAGCCCTCAGGCAGCGGGGATGCTGGTGGTGCGCACCGGGGGAGGTGTCAGCAAGCGCTGGCTGCTCTGCAAATCGCAGGCAGGAGCCACACTGTCCCCCAGCAGCACCTGTGTCCAGTGGCCACCATGCCTCCTCCAGCCGTGGCATAGCCACAGAAGTGTCCAGCTCAGCTCTGCGCAAGGGGTGGCGGCACCAGGCTGCCTGGGGATCACAGTGGGACAAGGGTCACACTTGGTGTGCACCCCATGGTGCTGGCTGCTCACAGCGCCCCAGGAGCCAGCGCTGGCACAAGCAGCCCCACGCTCGCGCACATGATGGGATGCTCCTCTGGGCTGGGACCTGCATGGCGGCGGGAGACACGGGACTGTGCCGCTGGGCTGTTGAATGCTGCTCTGTCATCTCTCCATTAAAGCACAGTTGTCCACCCCCAGTGCCAAGAGCTGTTCATTCGCTCCTCCACATGCGCCGCTGGGGAATGACCCAGCAGGGACAGGAGCTGCGCTTGATTTCATCTGCTAAGAGACTTCTTCATGTTGAGGAAAAGCCTGTACAGGCTGGTGGGGCTGGGAGAGGGTTAGTGTGCTGTGCCGCAGAGCCCGCACTGGCCTGGGCTCCAACCTGGGGTGAGGGACCCAGGAGGGCTCAGCCATCCAACAGCAGCAGGATGGCTTTTGGAGAGTGAGCTGAGAGCTGGGCGAGCTTCTCAATGGAGACGCTGACTGCCTCCTGTGCAGTCCTCTCCCTGGGGCAGGGCCCCGAGGGTTTCCCCAGCTCCACCCCAGGGTGGTGGGGAGCTCACTTGGCTCCCTTCAGAGCTGGCTGCTGCTGGCTTGTGTCAGCTGAGTTTCTCCGTGTGTCACCATCTGCTCCATCGGTCTGGCTGAATGCAAGTAAGTGTCCTTCCTCCTGCCCCTGCGGGTGCCTCCATGGCCGCTGCCACCCCAGTCCATTCCAACACAGGCCCTTGCAGGGCAGCCCTTAAGGTGGTGTATGCTGCTCCCCCAGGCAGACTGCAAGCTCCCTGGGAGTCCAGCTGGTCCACAGGTCCCTTTGGCCATCCCACCACTGGATGGGTGCATGTCCCAGGCTGCAAAGCACCTGGTGCATTTCAACATGATGGGCCCAGGGTGGTCCCCTCCCCATGGCATTGCTCTGCCTTGCTAAGCTGGACGGGGTCCCCTCTCTCATGCAAGGGATGTTTGCTAGCTTCATTCCCCGCTGACATTTAATAAAGTCCAGGGGGGCTCTTGGGGGGCTGCTGCAAGCAAACATGCTGACCTCGGTGTGGGACTGGTGCCACCCGTGACAGCAGCGCCCTGCCACCGTCCCAGGGCCAGTGGACATCCGGGGCCAGGACCCCACTTCCCTGTCAGGATGCTCGCTGGTGGCTGCCTCTGGCCTCACCTCCAGTCAATCTGGGGTCGGGTTATTTTTCGAAGCGCTCCAAGGACACGGGTTGTTGTTGCCGATAAGCAGCGAGGGGCAGCTCCGCCCCAGCAGGAACGGCTCATCGGCCGGCTTCCCATCCGCCCCAGAAAACATCGTCCCATCTCGGTGAGCGGTGTCCCTGCAAACCTGCCGCAGGCTTGGTGGCGGTCCCCATGATGCCACGCTCGGTAAGTGGCGGCCACACCACTCGGGTGGTTTGGGGGGGCCCGGGACAGGTGGGAGTCGCTGTTGGCTCTGCGTGAAAACAAGTGAGATGGTGGAAAGGAAAAGCCAAGCTCAACACTGCTCTCGAGCGCTGATTTAAGTCCAGGATACCTCAACTTGTGCAGGGTGTCTGCAGGTGGGCATCGCCATGGGGCAGGCAGCATCCTCCATCACCTGGCAGCACTGGCAYGTGTCCTGAGTAGGGAGGGACTGGCAGAGGTCTGGAGGCCACTGCTTTGCTCAGGTGGTCAAAAAGTGCCTCACGTGGGCTGGGAACAGGCATTTGGTCAAGCCAAATATCCCTCGGGCATGTTTGATGCTGCTCTGGTTGCTTGCAGAGAAAGAAGTACTTGATGGGCAGTTAGAAATAGAACCAGTGGAGCCCGCTCCTTTTGTCACTGAGCGCAGAGCAGCCCTGCAGCGTTGTCCCCATCACCCAGAGTGTGCAGCACATCCCCATGCTTCACACATTCCCCTGCCCCAGCGGCCAGGTCCATGCCTGCAGCGACATCTCGTGAGGCTGCGGGTTCCCCTGAGACCCCCGTAGGACCTCACAGCTCCCACTTCGGCCGCTGCTCTGCAGGACGTGGGGGCTGTCGGTGAGGGTGGCACCACCCTGGTTGTCACAAGGTGGGCTGGAGCAGGGCTGGGGTGCAGGGGAAGAGCCCTGACCCACCGCACAGGGCAGGCGGGGAGAGATTTGGGAGAGAATAGCTCCCCGTTCCCACAAGGGGAGCACTGGGGTGGTGCAGGCATCCAGGGCTGGAGGGATGCCCCATGGCTGGGGCAGCTGCCTGTGCCGGCAGTGCCCCAGGGCTTGTTCCCCTGCATTTCTGGCTGCAAAAGCTGCTTCCCCAGCAGCACCCGCCTGCGGGTGCAGATTTCTGCCCTGCCGAGGCAGGGGATGAGGCTTGGCTCCTTCTCCAGTGCAGGCTGGTGGTCTACACGCTGCTGGGGCTGGGGTCCCTGCTGGTGGGGGGGCTGCCCCCGCCCTGCCCCCCCGCCTGCCAGTGCTACGACACCTCCAAAGTCTTCTGCTCGGAGGAGAGGATGCGGGAGATCCCGGCAGGCCTGCCAGGGAACGCCACCCAGCTCTTCTTTGTGGAGACGGCCCTGAGCAGCGTCCGCAGCGGGGCCCTGGGCTCCAGCACCACCCTCACCAAGCTGGTCTTCCTCAACAACGACATCCAGGAGCTGGAGGCTGGTGCCTTTCGGGGGCTGCCCAGCCTTGCCGAGCTGGAGGTGTCGGGCAACCCCTTGCCAGTGGTCAGCCCGGGGGTGCTGATGGGGCTGCCCAGCCTCAGCAAGCTCTCCCTGGGTGCGAACGCCATCCGCTCCCTGCAGCCGGGACTCTTCGCCGCCACCTGCCGCCTGCAGGACCTGCGCTTGCCAGGGAACAAGATCGAGGTCCTGCCTCCCGGAATCTTCCGTGCGCTCCGGCGCCTCCAGACACTGGACCTCTCACAGAATGCCCTGGCCGAGCTGCCGGCTGGGCTGCTGGCCCCCCTTGCCGCCCTCCGCCTCCTCAAGCTCAGCGACAACCTGCTGGCGCGGGTGCCCCCCGGCGCTTTTGGGGCGCTGGGCCAGCTGGCCGAGCTCCACCTGGACRGTAACCGGCTGGAGGAGCTGCCGGCCGGCACCTTCGCTGGGCTGGGCGGGCTGCGGCGGCTGCAGCTGCAGCACAACGCCCTGGGCAGCCTGGCCCCCGACATCTTCACCAGTCTCCCCAACCTCACTGTCCTCAGCCTGGAGGGCAACCGCCTGGCCACCCTGCCCGCTGCCCTCCTTGCCGGCACCCCTCACCTCCTCCACCTCTCGCTGGCCCACAACCGGCTGGAGACACTGCCCCAAGCACTCTTTGCCAACCTGTCGKCGCTGCAGACCCTGGCACTCTCACACAACGCCATGGTCCATCTCCCCGCCAGGGTTTTCCAGGGGCTGGCGGGGCTGGTGGCACTGCAGCTGAGCCACAACAACCTCTCCAGCCTGCCGGCTGGGCTGCTGGCCGGGCTGCCACTCCTGGCCTCCCTGGCGCTGGACCACAACTGCCTGGCCCACCTGCCCCCAGGGCTCTTTGATACCAACGAGGAGCTGGCACACGTGGGGCTGGCCGACAACCCCTGGGCCTGTGACTGCCGCCTAGCCTATCTCCTGGGCTGGCTGCAGGGCTTCGCCGAACCCCTCACCCATGCACAAGCCTCCTGCGCCAGCCCGGCCACCCTCCAGGGACGGTCCCTGCTGGAGGTCCCCCAGGGGCAGCTGGAGTGCCCAGGAGAGCCCAGCATCCCCCCGGAGGAGGGCTGGGATGGGGTGCCAGGGCAGGATGCTCCAGGGCAGTGCACCTACAGCAACCCCGAGGGCACCGTAAGCATGGCCTGTGATGCCACGAGCTGCCAGCGGCTCAGCCTTCGCCTCCCTCCTCCTCCTCCTCCTCCTCCTGGGCAGGCAGTGGGGCCAGGGCTAGCATACCAGGGTGCCTGGGTACTGCGCTCCCGCTGCGGCACACTGCAGGTTAGCGTCCTCGTCACGGCGCAGAGAGGGGATGAGGCCACGTCACCAGGTCTCCCCCCTGCGCCCTAGGGCTCAGGCAGGCGCCCGCCTCTGCTCTGCTCTTGCATTGGCAACCTCCGAACCAGCCTGGGAACTGGCACCCCGTCTGGCTCTGCTACCCCTACCATGGTCACCAGCTGTCACCGACCTCTCCGCAAGAGATGGCCTGGTGGTATTTATTCTCCCAGCTATGCGTTTCCTGTGTATTTCAAATCTCATTAAAATGTATATATTATTTCTGTGCAACCAGTTCCCATGGTGGAGAGAGGAAACACTTCCTCCTGTCTCTGCCTGCGTATTTGGGGGAAGCAAAGATTGCTGTGGTCCAACGGGGACTTGGCTGGGGCTGTGCTCCGTGTCCCATGGGTGCAGATGCCTGGCGTTGAGTAGGTGCTGCTCTCTGTCGTGCTCATCTCTGCCCACTGCAGCTCTCCAGCCACACCTCCTTCCCTGTTTCCCTCAGCAGTGCAGAGGCCCAGCTGCAGCCTGGCACCAACACCCAGGGCACGGGTTTGGTGTGGGGTGTCCGAGGGAGACGTGGGCGGTGCTGCCAACTGCCCAGCGAGGGGCATGGGCTGCCTGGCTGCAGGGTGGGCTCCAGCCCAGGGCTGTGCAGCAGCAGTCCCCCACCCACCCTGGCAGGGCTTGGCCCACATCCCCGCCACGCGACCCAGTGGTCTGCCCCAGAGAGGCTCGGGGACCCGTGGAGGTGGGGCGCAAAGTCCCAGTAGAGCTGCCCGCCCAGGGGATGGCAGGTAAGGTGGGTGCTCCTCTAAGAAAGCAAGCGTGTGTGCATGCACATGCATGTGCGTGGGTGCATGTGTGTGCGCGCGTGCATGCACGTGTGCGTGCGTGCAAGGCGCACGCCCAGCAGGCTGCAGCGAGCCGCCTGCCAGCAGAGCCCTTCCCGGCGGCGCCGAGGCCCGCGGTGCGGGCCGGTGTTGCTGCACCATCTTGCGGCCGATGGGACACGGGCTCTCCTGGGCCGGGCAGAGCTGGGAGAGCCCTGCCTGCGCCTGGCCACCCTCCTCTGACCCAGCCTTCCCGGCCCTGCCTGCAGCAGCAGGGGAGCTGGGGTCCTTGCTTGGGGCTGCCTTGGTTTTGCTGCCGGGCTGTGCATCTCTGCCAGCCCCTTCCCCGCTGCTGCCCAGCCGGAGGGCTGGGAGCAAAGTGGAGGCTCYGTGTTGTGTTAGCTCCTGGGAGGCAGGCGGGCAGTGCTGCACCCCCAGACACGACCCCACACAGCCACCCTGCCACCTCTCTCGCACAAGGGACTGCCACCCTGCTGTGGCCATCTCCCAGGTGATGCTGGTGTGGCCACCCCCAAGCCTGGACCGGGGAGGCTGGGGCTGACTGCAGCTCCCCAGCCCTGGCACAGCTCCCACTCCGTGGGGTGTGTGTTGTCCATGGGCCAGGGAGGCTGGTGTCACTCCAGCTGCAAGCTCTGTCCCCTTGTGCAGCCTGGCTCTGCCACCCTACAGCCTCTGGAGCAGCCTGGTACTGAGCAGGGATGCATACAGGGTTGGTGTTGGAAAAGGGTAAGGCTGTTGAAAATGTGCAATAGTTTGGAGTGTTTCTAAATTTGCCAGGAAAGCCCAGGAGCACAAGCTGAACCTTAATACGAGCAGGTGAAAACCGAAGAATTGTTTGAATGCAACTAGTGCAATTATCCGGTGGGAAGCGATGGATGCCTTGTCATTTTAAGTCTTTGCATCAAACAGAGTGTTTCTTCCCACAAGACGCCCCACATGGGCCAGGAGCCCTGGGTGTCACCACGGGAGGGTCTTTGGCTTTGGGGTGGAGGGGAGCAAAATGCTCAGCCCCAGCCCTACGGCCGGCAAGGTGTGGGGCTATGGGGCCGAGCCCAGAGCCTGGGTGTCAGCATATCTGAATGGCCACAGAAGTCATCACTGTTGTAAGCTTAAACAAATGCCTTCAGAGCAGCACCTTTAGCTACATAAGCCAATTCCTGAGGAAGGAAACAGCTGGATATTTTTAATAGGAAAAGCTTTAAGTAGGAAAACTCCTTTCTGTTGTGTTGGTGGGGAGCTGGTGGGTTACGCTGGTGGAGATATGGGACTGCAGAGAGCTTCAGCTGCAAAACAGGCTGGCCTGGAGATCTTCAGGTTTCCCTGGATGTGACTAGTCAGGTGGCACCAGCAGATAATGCCTAGGGAGCACGTGTCCGTGTCCTGTCCGAGGGGTTTCTGCAAACAGCCTCCCACACTGGGGGCACAGCTCCGCTGCCCGCTCCCCGGCCGTCCCTTATCTCCCTTCGCAGACCTGCACCCTGACCTCGCGTGAAACCAAGCCCTGCGCCTGGGCCGTGGATAAAGAGCTGGCCAGGTGATGGGACCCCCGTCTGGTGGCCTCACTCCTCGCACAGCACGGCTCGCTCCGGCGGCTGGACTCGTTCGCAAGTGCTCGGCCAAGTAAGTGATGCAAAATGCTTTTTTTTGCTCTTTAAAATGTGCCGGGAGGGGCGGCTTGGGGGGGCTGTTGATTGTTTCCGTGCAGCAAGGAGCAGGAGAGGCTGCAGCGCCGTGAACTGGGGCCGTCCCTCCGTGTCCCTGTGCTGCTGGAGGGTGGGACAATCAGGGGACCACTCTGAGGTCCACTGCAGCCAGATGGGTTGAGGGAGGGTTTTAAAAGAGCTTTGCAGTTCAAAACTGTTAAATTTCATCCCTGTGCACCCAGCCCAGCCATTCCCACCTGCGCATTTAACCTGTTGCACTGCCCCTGCAGCTGAAGTGAAGCAGGCACTTTTGCACCTGCTCCCCCGGCTCCTGTACCCGAGTCTCCCTAGGGAGAGGATGGACAGGGATCAGCAGCGGAGCGGCTTCTGCCCTGGGGAGCCCCGCGGGGCAGCTGGCACATACCTCACCTCCCATCAGTTTCTCTTCAAACCCAGTGGCTTTCAGCCGCCTTTATTTGCTGACCTCTCAACATTTTAAAAAAAAAAAACTTTTCATAGCAAATTTACCCTCCCAGCATAAGTTTTTTTGCATGGTCAGCTTTGATAGACACCCAAGAAGCAACCCACAGCCCTTTCCCCTGTTCCCACCCAGGACTGTGAATCACAAGCTGGAAACTAATGTCCCAGTATGATGCTCATGGCCATTAAACCCCAGCTAATGTGTTGGCTGAGTGTTTCCAAATGACTCRATGGAAGTGGTGGGCTTTACGTGGCTACTGATGGGTGTGCATCAGTGACTTCACTTCCTAACTGCAGGTCAGAGCCCTAAATGTTAGGTATTAAAGAGTTCATCTGTGGATATTTCATAGTCTTTTAAYGAGCCTTGCTCTAAAGGTTGGTTGCTGCTCACAAGTTAACCATTTCTATCTGACAGAGCTGCATAACCAAGGCCAAAATATGATGTGATTAGCAAGAATCCTGAAAAGGAGAAGCTTAGAAGCAATGTTTTAAATGACTCCCCTAAACAGAGAAGCACCAATGAAGTAGCAAGTCCACCCAGCACAGTGTGGAAATTCTGAGTAAACAAGGTCATCTGGTCTTGGCTGGCTCCTGGGACCCTTTCTGGTCCCTCATTAGCAAGCGCAGGGCTGATTGCTTCTGTTGTTACATGAATGGGCTATTGCCCTCCTGAGTAACTGGACCCACTGGGGCAGTGCTAATGGGCAGCAGCACTTTGCCTTCTTCACCCAGACAGATGCCGAGCCTACAGCCCAAATGTGGGAAAAGGGTGCTCAGAGAACAGACTGTCCAACCCTTGCCCCTCCTGGAGTGTCTCCCAGTGCCAAGCCAAGAGCTGGCTCGCTCTCCTTTCCTCTCCATCTCTCGGTACCAACGGCAGTGAACTCTGGCTTGTACAGTCTCTCTCTTTCTCATAAAATGAGTTATGATATGTGAATAGAAGAAGCCCAAGAGCTGAATGACAGCGTGGTACCACAGTTCATGAGCTGTGGACAGAGATTTTTTGTGTTCTTCATAACTAATTTTTGAAACCTTTTTTTCAGGACAATGTACCAGCATTTCCTTTTCCTTTTCTTCCTCTCCTTCCATCCCCATAAATGCCAAGATCAAATCCTGGGTGAAGATCTGTATGAAATGCCCAAAGACTACCAGGAGGTCTACAGAGGGACAAAAAATGATGTCGAAGAGATCCCAAAGATTGCAAAGCCCTTCATTTCTGAGATGATCTTCGTGCAAACCAGCATCACTGCTATAAGGAAAGGTGCCTTCAGGTACATGCCCAACCTGATCAAGATTTTGTTTATTGGCAACAAGATCAAGACAGTTGAACCTGGAGCCTTTGATAGTTTGGAGAAGCTGAGGGACTTGGAGATATCTGGTGCCTTGTTAGAAGAACTAGCTGTGGGCACTTTCCAAAACCTCCCAAGCTTGCAGAGGCTGGAGCTGAGAGACAGCCACCTCAGATACATCCCCAAAGGCCTGTTTGATGGGCTGGAAAATCTGGGAGAGCTCTCCCTGCACATCAATGCAATCCCTTCTCTTCCAGAAGGCATCTTTGATTCTCTCGTCAATCTAACGTTTTTGGACCTGGCTAGAAATAGGATCACGACTCTTCCTGGGGATGCCTTTAGCAAACTTCCCCAGCTGCAAGTCCTCCGGCTGTATGAGAATGAGTTGCAGGACCTCCCAGAGGGGCTGCTAGACAGTCAGTCGGGGCTGCTGGAGCTCAGCCTCCAGAGGAACAGGCTCAGGGCGCTGCCACCCATGCTCCTGAGGAGCCTGTCTCACCTGGAGGAACTCCTCTTGGACAACAACTTCATCGGGGTTCTCCCACCTCAGGGCTTTTYTGGTTTAAACAAATTGAAGCTGCTGACTCTGGGTTCAAACCACATTACGGAGCTCCCCTGCTCCCTTTTTGATGCCATGCCACACCTGCGGGAGCTGGACCTGGGCAGTAACAGTTTGGCCACACTTCCAGACGGCGTCTTTGTCAACCTCACATCTCTTGGCAAACTCATCTTGTCCCACAACCAGCTAGCAGCCCTATCAAGAGGAGCCTTCACTGGGCTCAGCAAGCTCTCGGACCTCCAGCTGGACGCAAATCAGCTCTTTGCTCTGGATGATGAGGTCTTTGCTTCTCTCCCAAATCTGAAAACCCTCAACCTTCGGAAGAACCAGCTGGAGAATGTCCCCCGAGGTCTCCTGGACCCCCTGAAGGAGCTCAGCTCAGTGTATCTGAGTGGGAACCCATGGAGATGTGACTGCAACCTCTGCTACCTACACAGCTGGATCCTGGGCAACAGTGAGAAGGTCAAATTGTCCACCCAAGTGTCATGCAAGAGTCCCCCCCACCTGGCAGGGCAAGCAGTGTCATTGCTGAGGGACGACCACTTAATTTGCCCAGCTACTCTGCCTCTTTCAGCTTCTTTTACCCCATCTCTGCCATTCACCTCCACATCATCACAAGGGATGTCAACCTTKCTGTCACCTGGAGCCTTGCCCACTGCAGCGCCAGCCATGCTGTCATTGGCAGCCTTTCCCATCATGGCACTGCCAACCATGCTGTCACCTGTGGCCACCTCTGCCATGTTGCCAACCATGCCAACGGAGGCCTTCTTCACCACTCCATCACCAACCAYGCCATCTAAGGCCTTCATTACCACCCCATCATCAACCATGCTGCCAAAGGCCTCCATCACCATCCCATCACCAGCTGTGCTGTCCAAGGCTTCCATCAACACACCGTCACCAATGGTGCTGCCAAAGGCCTCCATTGCCACCCCATCATCAACCGTGCTGCCCAAGGCTTCCATCACCACCCCATCACCAGCTATGCCACAGGAGGCCTTCAGCCTGTGTCCAACTCCATCCACCATAAGCCTACAGCCTCCTGGGGCCACCAGCCCAGAGCCTGCACTGTCCACTCTAGCTTCTGCCACCACACTGGTGCCAACCAGCCCGCTGGCAGCCACCACCAGACAAGTGCCTCCTGCTCTTCTGGCGTCCACGGAGAGACCAGCCACCATCGCATGGGGGACACCCAGCATCTCCCTTGTCTCAGCCCCTCCCATGGCACTCTGGCCACCCCTGAGGGCTGCTGTGCCGGGCATGGTCCCGCTGGCTTCACACTCCCCGTCCCACCATGCTCCTGCACCAGACAGAGAGCGGGACCATGCCACTCTGTGGGGCTTGACCACGGTTGGCACCCAGCCCACTCCCACTGCCCCCCAACACGCTCCCACCCCTGCAGGCACCATCCTGCTCCCAACGCCTCCTGTCTCCCTGCYGCCAGACCATACGAGCCCCTGGCTGGCCTCCCCACCCCTGGCCTCCAGCGGCCGTCACGCCTGGGGCTTCGCCCTGCGGTCCAGCCCGCAGCACTGCCGGGTCTCCCTGGCCCTGGGCCTGGCCGCACTGGTGCTGCAGGCGGGCTGCATGCTGATATGGGGGATGCTCGCCCTTCTCCTTCACCAAGCCACCCACCACCAGGGCCACGCCATGCTGCCAGTGAGGCTGCTGAGTCTCCAAGCCCTGGCTGACCCGGGGTCCCCTGAGCAAGCCCGGGCACCACTTTGAGCTTCGCTGCCCTTGCATGACCTGGGCAATGCCCATTGCTCTCCTTTGGGGTCTGGAGCTGTGCTGGCCTCGGGGTGCGTATGTCATGGGATGCGGACCAGCATCGGTGGGGTGCAGTCCCCCAGGGGTGGGTGTCCCAGCACCCAGGCTGTTTTGGGGTGCCTCCCAGCTGGCCCCTGGAGATGCTGTGAGCCTGGGGAGCCTATGCGTGGTGTCACTGCCTGACAGGCCCTTCTGCCAAGCGACACTAGATGGCATCCCGACACAGGCAGTGGCTGCCACCGCCTGCCCAGGGCCTCCGGGAGCAGARAGGGCGACCAGTGGCCCTGGAGGCAGCGCACCGAAGTGCCGGAGACCCCGCACCCGTCTGGCTGGGGACCTCGCTGGACCTCGGGCAGGGCCCGCTCTTGCTTGCAGGGTCTGGCYGGAGCTTCTGCCTGCATCTCCTCCCCATCCTGGCAGGTACCTGCAGAGTGCAAGCAGTCCTTGGGGAAGGACTTCCCAAGGCTTCCTGCCCTGTGCCCCGGCTTCTTCCCCGCGTCGCGTTACAGGATGTGTTGGTGCCCATACGTCCGTCATAACACTCTGACCTCTTCCCCGCTCTTTCTTCCTTTCCTCCTCACTGATATTAAAGCCTCCCCTGCATCTCTGCCATGACTGGCGAGAGGAGTATTTTCATCCCGGGCTTTTCTCACCGTGACCTGCTGCGAGGGATTCCTGCTGCTTGCTGGAGCACGGGGTCCCCAGTCAGTGCCGGCCATCAGGGACCGGTGTAGGACCAGGGTTGCACACCCTCCTGCAGGCAGCAACACAGGGAGACAATAGACATGCTTTTCTTCCCCCTCTTAAATCTCATGCCCCCAAAACCTCTTTGTGATGCGATGCTGCCTGCCCTGGCCTCTCTGGAAGAGTAATGTTTGAGCATGGCGGGCCACGTGGTGCTCATACCATAACTTCACCTGATGCTGAGCCCCGACTGCAGCCTGAGCACCAGCTCTTCTGAAGCTCGGGAGGAGAGGGATAACTCTCCTCGTAAATGCAGGTTTGATGTGCACCTTCACCTCTGCAGTCCTGGGCTGCCACCAGGGCCAGGAAAGTGCCAAACGTAAAAAAAAGCAGCTATTTCTGCGGGTTTTCTGGAAGTGCTGAAACTTTCACTAGAAAGCTTTAGCCCAGGAGATTTTTGAGCTGATGAACACAGGGGCTGTTCCTTGCTTTGGGTCTTTGGGTACCTTATTTTCTCTAGGCTCAGTGCTGACTTTGCCCTGTGCCAGGCAAGCTGCTCCCAAATTTAATCACCCCAGTTACTACAGGGTTGCAGGTGTCTGTCTTCAACTCCTCGCTTTTGCTGCCAGCGCCTGCTCTGTCCTGCCCTGCCTTTGGGTGCCCTTCCCCAGGTGCGGAGTGTAGGCGCTGCCTGGCCTTGGGGGTCTCAGGGGGGAGAACCCCTTAAAATCAATAGTCTGGACATGTGCTGGGCAAAGAGCCATGGGGAAGCGGCTCAGAAACCTCTGGGCCGGGGAGCCCCGAGCGCCCCAGCTCCCTGCCTGGTGCAAGACCAAGGGAGGGGGAAAGGGGCTTCGCGTTAGGGTATGTGCCTGCGGCTATGCATTAGGGACCTGGATATATGTCTTTGCTAAGAGCCTGTGCAGTGTTACAGGCCCTTCGGCTGCTCCTTGAAGTCCTGTTGATGGCTGTGAAATACGGGAGGCGAGCGCGGGGCAGCACATCTGGGCGGGATGGAGCGAGTGGCTCCGGGGCCGGGGCTGGCACGGTGGGTAATGAGACACAGATGAGGGGGAGGGAGTGTTTTTCCTGGCAGTCCAGATGGGCTCGACTTAATACTTGATTTAGAGGGTTTGAAAGCGGGGCCTGGCTGCCGGGGAACAGACCCCGAGCACTTCCCGGGGCGGTGAGGGGGGGTCTCCACTGGCTTTTCAGATATTTAATGGCCCAGCACAGTCTAAACAGGGAAGTACTTTGGGGTGAGATTAGCACAACATAATCACATCTTAAAAGGTCTTCAGAGACACAAGGCACGTCCGCTCTCATATTAATTACTTGTTATTAATAAAGCTGGGGTCAGGCTAGAGGTGTTCACTCTGGAGCGTGCTGATTCCCTCTCTGCAGAGCGGTGGTGTATCTGAAAGCAGCACAAAGCCCCACAGCCTCCACCTGTGCCCGTCCCGCTCCGGAAACCAAATGGCCAACATTCCTACAGCCGCCTTTAAAACTAATTTGCCCTGTAATACCCTGAAAGGGCCACGTCTTTCTAAGTGCCCAGAACACCTCTGAATGCTGTAAAATAATAATAGCCAGGGTGTTCTCAGCACGGGAATTTCCTGCTATGATTGATTTCTAATTTGCAATGAAAATACAGCCGCCCGTGTTCCCGGGGCCAGGCTGGTGCAGCTGGCTTGCAGGCAGGAGTTGGCTCCCTCCATCGCTGCGAGGCTGATCCCTGGAGGGCTACGGCTGTGCTGGGCTGGGGGGAATTAGCAGCCATTCTTGTTTGCCCCTGCTCGCTCTGGTGTCCCCCGGGAGGGAAGGGGCTGAGAGGCGGGTGGGATGCAGTGTGTCCTGGGGGTGATGTGCCTGGGCAGCCTGTGGGAGAACATGCTTGGGTTTCCCAATCGCTGAGCAAGAGCAGCCAGAGAGCATGCGGGGATGGGGCAGAGCATGGGGGATCTGCACCGGGGAGACCAGTGTCCAGGTTTGCTGCTTCAGAGCTGCACCTTGCTGTGATGCCAAGGAGAGGCCTTCCTCCCAGCGGGGAGGTACGTGGCCGGGGCAGCTGCCTGGGGAGTGCACAGCCCCCAGCACACCCTCCCCGCTCTGCTGTGGGCAGCCCAGGCATCCCTTTGCAGGATAGCCATTGCACTGAGTAGCGCTTGATGGTTTTTTAATCCATGAATTTCTCTGGTTCTCTGAACTCAGGTAAGATTTTAGCATCCACAGCACCCTGTGGCAAGGAGTGCCCAGGATTGCCCACACACCGAACGAGCAGCACCTCCGTTTGCTCTCCCCCTGCTCGCTGCTCCTTGCGTGGCATGCCCCTGTTCTTGCATTGGAAAAAAAAAAGGTGAGCCTCCCTGTGTGGTGTCTCCAGGCTGCTTGTGACACTGTAAACCTCTTCCCAGTTGCTGTGACTGCCTGAGGTCCTCGTAGTTAGCCTCGGGTGACAACCAGTTAGAAGCAGAGACAGGACACCATGCATGCATGTCCTTGAGCGGCGCTGGGACCGGGGGGCCTCCAGCATGGYCTGAGAGTCCCACAGCCGCCGCTGGCTCTCTTCCTGCCCTGTGCAGACAAGACGTGGTTCCCACAGCCCTCTCACTCATGCTGCAGTACCGACCTGTAACCCCTCTGCCTGTCAGCCCCGCCGGGAGCCCCCCGCACTGCGGGTGCGGTGGCCTGTCCCTGCCACCTGCCTCTGGTCCCCTTCCTGCCCCTGGGGCGCCCCGTGGGCAGGAAGGGGGCTCGTGAGCGACAGCCGTTTCTTGTGGCTGGCGGGAAGGGGGGCAGTGAACACCTGCATGGGGGGATTTGCACAATAACCCGGGTGGGGAGCAAACCTGAGCCTCTGGCGGGCAAGTCCCACTGCTGGCTTGCTGCTGGGAACCTGCTCCAGCCCGCGGCTGTGCTGCCACAGCTTCCTCCCCGGGTGCCCGCCTCGTGTGCCGGCCCCAAACACGTGCCGTAGCTGTGCCGGGAGTGGCGTCTTGCTGGCTGCTGGTGTGGTTTGAGCCCCCATGTCTCTCGCGACTGCCTGCCCTGGCGGGGTGGGGGGCTGGGGCTGGCTGCTCCCTGTGCAGTGGGCAGGGCAAGAAGGGGCTGGGCACTGGGTCCCATGGGAGCAGGGAGGTGCTGGCAGTGCTGCCTGGAGAGGTGGGATGGGCGACATGAGACCTGCAGGGTGAGGGCCTGAGCTGGGGCAGCTCCCTGGCAGAGGCAGCTGCGGCTGCTGGGTTCAGCCTAAGGACCCGCCGGGCAGGCATGTCCGGCACCCATCCATACCCTGTTGCACTCAGCAGAAATGACCGTGGTCTGGCGGTCATTGCTCAGTGTTCCTGCTGTGCCCCTTTGATGCTGGTGATGGTTTTGAACACCAGCGCTACTCCTCCGTGTGTCCTCTGGACGGTCTGTCTCTCCTTCCCCATCCTTCACCCACAGCATCCCTCCCCTCACCCACTCATGGCACCCGTCCAGCCGCGTCAGGCTGCTCCTTGCCGAGAAGCTGTGTGAGACACACAGGGCAGGAGCTGAATTGGGACATTCATTCATCTGCTTTGGCCTTGGCATCTCCCAGCCCTCCTGCAAAACGGCTGCAGCCACATCCTGCCGAGGCGGGGGCCCGACCTCCCCCAGGGCAGCTGATGCAGCAAGAGGACACCCAGGCATGGGGGATGGGGCTCAAGGGAGTGCGGGGCTGGCACCCCCGGCATTCCTGTCCTTGGTCTGCCTGCCTCATGCCTTGTGCTGCCCATGCTTTTATCCAGGATTTGGGCAGGGCATGAGAGCAAGGGCAAGGAAAACCAGCCGGCGCATCCTCCCTTGGGCAGTGGGAGAGCCCGGAGGGGTGGAAGTCGCCTGTTTGTTTAAGGTGCAAACAAGTGCTGTTAATCTGCTGCCTGTTTGTATTTCTTTAGAGCCCCCGAGTGTTGGGGGAGCGGAGATGGGGTCTCCCCTTTGTGTGGGGGCAGGGTCAGGCTATTGGAAGTGGAGGTGAGAAAACACAGAGGGGCAGCTGGAACCTGCTTTGGGAGGGAAAGATTTTTTTCGGCTATTTATGATAATTAGTGGGAAACGTTCCTCAAGCGTTTCAGATGATTCTGTAATGAAGTTGGGCCGAATGTTCCCGCTTTGTTCCCCTGGAACCATTAAAAATCCCCCTTCTTTGGCTGCCTTAATGCAATGCTGAAAAGGCACAATGGCATAAAAGTGGCTCTGGGCAGGGCGGCACGCCTCCTGCCCCGCCAGATAGAGCCCTTCATAGCCCAGATTTTCTGGGTTATAAACCTCGGCGCTTGCAATGTTCATGCAAAGACTGCTGCAGATCCCGCGCCCAGGGCTCCTTCGTGTCCCTGATGCCGGTCAGCGTGTGTGAGTGCCAGCCGGCCAGCACCACCAAGCTTGCAGCATGCTCTGGGGAGACAACGGCCGATGCAAACACAGTGGGGTGAGAGAGAGCAGGCGCAGCAAGGGATGCCATCGCTCTGCTTTTATAGAAAAGCTGCTTTCTCCCTATGGTTGTGGCTGGGAGTTTGCCAGGGTGAAMTGCTGCACCGGGAGGGGACTCATCCATGTGCAGGGGGAAATGGGGAGTCCAGCCCCAAGGAAAGCGCTTCTGAGTCAGTGCTGTTCTGGGCCAGATCCTGCCCTGCCCTCCAGGGCCAGGCAGTCCCCCAGGCACCGGCGCAGAGCAAGGCACGTGAAATCCAGCTGTGACCCTCTGAGTGGATCACTATCAGGCTGCAAGAGCTGGCTCATTCTCCTCTTGCTTTTAGCAGTGGAAGGCTTCTCCAGCATAAGTGGTGAAAAGAAAATCCACCTGCCTGATCTCGCACATCTATCAATCAGCACTATTTCCCCAAGGATGATGTGTAAAACTAATGGGACCTCTCCTGCTAAAGCCGTGATAAAAAGGGAAAATGGCAGGAGCTTTTAGCATACTGGTGGGGGCTGAATGTGATGGTTCGCTGTCCCCATCAACATTCCCATTCGGACTCCAGCTGGTGAGCTCAGTGTCGCAGGCTGGGACACGGGGCTGCAGCTGGTGGGGGGGACCTGCTGCCCTCCTGCTCCTCCTTTGGCTGGGCAAGGGTGGCTGGGGAGCACTTGGGCACCCAGCGCGGGCACCCGGCAGCAGCACAACCCTGCGGTGCTGCAAAGGTGGGAGGGTGCTTTGCCTGCTGGCCAGGCACCTTCCTTCCCAACCACAGCCGGCGTTATTTAGATGGCGAGTGCTAACTGGGATCATGTCACCCTTAATGCCCACCCGCTGCCCCATGGCTGGAGCCGATGCGCCCCGCTAAGGCATTAAATCATCAGGCTGGGGAGGAGAGGTTAAGGGCTGGGAGCACAGCTCTCCGGGAGCTGCCCCATCTCTCCACCTCACCTGCCCTGGCTGTAATCAAGCGATCATCTCAGCCCCCTCGCTCCTTTCAATGGGGGAAAATTTGCAGGCAAATTCCTGCCAGCGGGACGTTGGAGCTCTCCTGGGTGGCGGGATAAAGATACCTGTCACCTCCGCCCAGCCCCGCTGCCAGCTCACGCTGGGAGCATGGCTGGGGAGCCCTGTGCTGGCTGCGGGGCTGGTGACTCCAGGCAGTGTGGGAACGGGCCGGGAGTGCTCCCGAGAGGAGCGGGAGGGCTTTCCTTTTCCCTGAGATAATGCATGGCCTGCAGCGGCGAGGCGACACAATTGAGCCCAGCTGTGAATAGGCTGGAGCCCTTACCTCTGGTTTCTGTTACGGCAGGTCCTGAAGCACCACTTGAATTATGACGCCTTTGCCAGTCCCYGTGTCTGTCCCAGCAATCTTTTGGGGGGAAAAATCTCTAGATACACAGTAAATTTTCTTTGGGAGCTGGGGTAGAGGTATTTGGATACCTGCTGGCACTGGGATGGAGTATTTGGCTGGTGTATGTCTGCAGACAAGGGTGATGGGTCCTGGGCGAGGTGTGGTGTGTTTGGTCTCGGAGATGGGGACATCAGCGCAGGGTGCTGCCTGCATCATGCTTTAAGCTTCCACACCGAGCCAAATTGCTCTCTTTGCAAAGTTCGCCGTGGCAAAGTGGCTATCTTGAGGTGTAAAGGTGATGATATTGAGCCTTGTGGACCAGGGCAAGCCCGTGGCTTCCCGAGCAGCATGCAGAGGGTGGACGCTGGCAGCATGCAACAGCTCTGGCCAAGAAGCAGTGTGTCTGATGGACCAGGCAGCTCCAGTACCACCCCGATCCCTGCTGGCACACCTCCACCCCTTCACTTTGCTTCCCCCCCAGGTCCAGCGATTGCTTTCCAACAAATTATTTCCATAAGCTCTCGGCAGAGGCCAGAGACAAAAGCTCAGGTACGGAGCGGCGGCAGGCTCCTGACCTTTCCCACCACTGGACAAACGGAGCCGGCAGCACGAGGCGGGCACACAAAGGCGCTGCGCCGGCCGGAGCGCTGACCCCGCCGTGCCACAGCTACCTGCTGCTCCGCCACAATGGCCCCGCGGCCCCGGCCGGCCTGCCGGGGCGATGAAAAAGGGTCCGAGATAATAATGAGCCTGACTACCACTGCTCTCTTCAGAGAACTGAGTCAACTCCTTGGGAGGAAAGAGAAAAAAAAAAAAAGAAGAAAAAAAAAGAAAGAAAAACCCCTCTTGGATAATAAAGAAGTAACAAATGAAGACTGAAAGCCTATAGAAGGCGTCTTAACCCAGCAAAGAAAAAAAATGTCAACATCTGTGGAGCTGTCTGCAAAAACAGACCGAACCCCTAATGAATACCCTCTAGAAAAGGCATTCACTCGAGGAAAGGCAAAAGGCTACATTTTTCTATGGAGGTATAAAGATTTTGATGAATCTGCCCTTTCCCTTTCCAGTGCAGTTGAACCAAGCACTAATGTTCATCTTCAGCTGTATTAAAGGGTGCGGAGGGGGGTGGAGGGGGGAAGAGTCTTGATCTGAAAGCTTATGAGGAGGGTGGATTTAGGGAGCCTGGATAGATGTCTGAGCACTAAGGCAAGGAAGAAAAGCAACAGGCATTAGAGAAAATACTGTTTAACAAGAGTTTCTTTAGTCAGCCCATTTGAGCAGAGATTGGTGTGCCATAAACGTAATCCTCTTAGTGCTGACTTAAACGTGTTTGTACAAAACAGGGAAATATAATATGAATGTAATAGTCACGTTTGCTAAAATGCTTAATAAAAAGACAAAAGTCCTTTATTTTGATCTTCAGCTCTGGTGCGGGCTTGGGGCACAGCAGATGTTTTCTCAGAAGACTGCTTGGAAAAAAAAAGAAAGAAATTCAGAATATGGCTGTGGTCTGGCTGGCTGCGACACACGGCACCGCAGCATCTTCACTGGGCTCGTTGCCGGCAAAGCCAGCCCTTGCCTAACGAACCCCCAGGCTCTCCGGCATGCGAGGCGAGCTGCCATGGTTTTGACCCTGTAAACACTTGATGAAGAGAGGTTAGTAAACAAGGCGTGTTTCAGGTGGGAAGGCACAGGCAATTTTCTTTACTGTCCCCGGAGGCTTTGCTGGGGGGAAGAGTGTTAAGGAATAGTCCCCAGCTGGAAAGGGTGCAGCTCCTCCCGAGCTGGGCAGAGTTTAAGTCCCGGGCTGTCAGATTCAGACCCAGCCGGAGCTGTCATGGAGGGACTGTAACAATTGTCCCCGGGTGCTTCCTACCTTGTGCTATGGACACAGCAGGAAAACCGATGGGTAGAGCTGCTGCAATCACCATCCTGACATCTATGCTAATCACAGATGAATTTTAAAGACATGAGTGAAATTTTGCAAGTTTTTAAATTTTTTTTCAGTTTTTTTTTTTTTTTTTTAAATTTCTATAGAATAATCATGGAAAATGCTAAATTGAAATGGCAGTGTTTGGTTTTGACTTAGCTTTCTAAACTTCCAATTAGTGTTGATGCTGTACAGCTGTACTGGTTAATGTTAAATATATTAGATGTTTGTCTTGGGCACTGTTGGTACTTCACATTGTGAAACACCAGCAATACGGGCAGCAGATATGGTGATAAAATCAGGTCACTTTTCCAGATCTAATAGTCAAACATTGCTATTCCACAGTAAATTTCAGACCTTTCTTCCAACCCAGGACAAAGAGCAGTGCTGCAGTATCGGGCGGCTCACACAGTGCAGGGGGCAGAAAAGGGCATCTCCATAACTGCCCTTGGGCCAGCGCGACCCTGGTGGGCACGCTGCGCTCCTCTCGGCTCTCGCATGGCACCGGGGAACTGTTGATAGGATAAAAAGAATGTGTTTTCCTCTGTGTTTCTCTAGCAGATATCATCTTGTCCTGAGAAACCGTGGTTCCCCCTTGGGCCAGCCCCAGTGGGCGCTGGTGGTTGGTGCTTGGCGGCCCACAGGACTTGGGTCAAAGCTTGGGTTAAAGCTTGGGTCGACGCCAGGGTTTGTGCTGCAGGTTTGGGTGCCTGGTCATGCCAGGGTGCCCCTACGATGCCACCTCCTGGAGATGGAGGGGTGGCATGGGGACAGGGCTGCTTGCTTTCTGCTGTGGCAAAATGTCAGTGCAAACTAGGTAAAACTYGTTTCCTGAAGAAAATTTCCACTCTAATAGGAAAAGAAATGCCCCGGCAGTTTTGGAAGCACATCAGATGTTTTCTGGTATGGCCCACAATGTGTACAGTGAACGCAAGGCATTTTCTGTGGAGAGCAGATATTTTCCACAATAACAACATATTTTGTTAAAAAAAAAATCATCCGGTCTCCCAATTAAGAAGAAAGAAAAAAAGCTTTGAAAGCAGACATTTTCTGACTGCCAGGGTCCTGTGCTYGGGCGCTGCAGCAGCGGGCAGGGATGGAGTAGCCCCTCCAGCTGCAGAGGAGCGAAGGGGAGCCCGGGGGGGGTGAGCTGGGCTGGTACGCGCGCCTGGCTCCTGTTAGCGGGTACGTGCGGTCATGTTGATGCCACGTGGTTCAGATCCCCGGCATCACCCAGCTCCTCTCCGTCACTCGTCACCGGGCGGGGAGGATGACAGGTCCTGTGTTTCCCACCAGGCACCTGCTCGGGAAGGTCTGCCAGGGCCACCGAGGCAGGTGGCAGCTCCGGGGAGAAACCAGGGGCATTTGGAGCCAGGCTGGTGGGGACATGCCTGTAAAGCAGTTCATCCAGATCTGTGCAGCCGGACGGTGATGGCTGATAAGCTCTGCTGCTGGTCTTGGACAATCAGTCCTGGTTTGGGTGTGAAATGGAGAAAAAAGACTTAAAACAGCCAACTTGCTGCCTGCAGAGAATGGATGCATTTTTGGTAGTGGGAAAAAAGGAAATGGGTTAGTTATTTGGGTCCACCATCACTTTTTTTGGAGGCTGCTTCCTTGGCTAAGGGAAAATTAAACACAGGAGATTCTTCCGCAGGGCAGGGAAGCTCTTGGTGCTYGGGGCTGCTCGCTTGGGCAGCGGTGCACTTGTTCTAGCAGTAGCATCTCCTTGGTGCCTCCTCCTGCTTTCTCCCGCCTGCTTTGTTCCTCTGTCTGTTATTCCAACGGTGACAGTAGAGCCTCCAAACCCTGCTATGTTTCCTCCCGGCACACCTGGTTCCCAAGCCTCGTGTGTGAAAGGCACATTTCTTCACCAGCAACGTCGTTACTGTAGCAGGAACAACACAGTTTACAACCCAATAAACCCCACGTCCTTCTGTGCAGGCTCCTCTTACGTGATGCTAATGCTTACAAGATGTGCAACACTGCGGGACAGCCCCGGTAACCAATGCCCCAGCAAACGGCTCGTGTTTTACATTGCTCTGTGGCCACAGCCTTTGCTAATTAATCCCAGGGACGAGTCTCCCGCTATCAGCAGCCCCGCAGCCGCTGGGCGCCGGTGCCCGCTGTGACTCCCGCTCCCGGCTCCGTGGCAGAGCACGAGGCTCTCTCCCGCCTGCGATGGGTGTCCCCCGCCGCAGCCCACCCTCGGTCCCTGCTTTCGTCCGCAGCTCGGGGCTGTTTATAGCCCAGTGCCGGCCACGGCTCGGCGGGATGCCYGCGCGCCGGGGGAAGCACAGCATTGTCTCGCAGCGGCGTTGTGATCACACACTGCGGCTAACGTGATTTACATCCCATATTCGACCTCTGGCAACTTCAAAGCTCAGGCGAGAGGGGGATTAAGTGGAGGGGCTGGGGCCAGGGGATCCGGGGGGGGGCCCAGCTCACCTTTGAGCTCCCGTCATCCCCTCCCCACCGGACTCGGGATAATCATCTCCCTTTGTGCTGCTGGGGAAAGCYGGGGTGCAAACACAGGGACCTTGTCAATATTGGTTTTTGAGAAGACTTTTTTCTATTCTCCCATGTCTGGAGTTTTTGTACCCAAATCCCCCTGGGGCTGCCCAGTCTTCCCCTGGGAAATTGGGATCCCGGGGGTCCCTGCTAACACCAGCCATTGATTGAAATTTCACACCCACCTGTTTGCACACAAGATTTAATTTGGTTGATTCTTCATGCCCTTTTCCTGCTTAATCGTCAACCTATTGACCTTAATATTAAAAGGGGCTAAGGGCGAGGGAGAGAGAGACTACATTTCTGTAAGGGAACAAAAGCTTCCAGAGAATAAAGTAGGCACAGCCAGCCCTGAGCTAATGAGTCCCCGCCGCACACAGGAGCAGAAAACCCTTGGCTGGTGCAGCACTCCTCTCCTGTGCGAATGGGGCACGTTTCGCTGCCTGTCACTTTCCTCACTGCCATTTACAGGACCCACAAGTTTAAGGCCAGAAGGGATGGGAGACCACCCAGGCTGAGCCTGGGCACCTACCAGCCCGCTGTGTTTTGCTTTTCCCCCCACACTTGCGCAGGGTGAACGTGCCTTGCTGAAACGCCTCCTGTTTGATGGAAGATGCCGGGATGCAGGAAACTTTGCTCCAGCAATGCAGCAGCAGCAGCGGGCCGAGGTCAGGAGCATCCCGCATGCCTGCACGGCAAGCGCCGGTCCCTGCCGTGCCCCGGTGCGGTGGTGTGGCTCTTACACACACATCAGAGCAGCATCCGTGCAACCTGCACCCAGGGCTAATGCTGAGCCCTGCCGTGCTCCGGCAACCTGGCCGGTGTGCCCTGCGAGCTGGGGCTGGGCCAGCGGCCCAACTGCGCACCCTCTGCCCGGCGCGAGGCAGCCCGTGGGGAACAGCTGCCCCGGCCTGTGAACTAAATAGTGGACCAGCTCGCTCGCTGGCAGCCCGTGGGAGCAGCACTGAGACATGCGTCTGCCATTGCGCAGTGGCCGGGCAGCCTCCCTGCTCTCTGGGGGTCCGGCCGCTCTCACACTTGCTCTGCCTCTGAGCGCAGGCAGGGAAGGGGCAGGAGAAAAGGCTTTTGGTGTCCACCGAGGTGGGAGTGGGGGAAACACAGCCTTTAAACAGCCCGGTGGAAGGGAGGGTGGGACTGTCCATCCCCGCTGTTTGGCTGGCAGGATGCACAGAAACCCGTAGGGCAGGGCCTTGTGCTAATTTGCCGTCAGCCCCGCAACGTGCCGGGCTGTGCCGGGACTGTGGGGGCAGCAGGAGGGGCTGGGTGTGCCGGTAAAGGCTGGGCACAGCCCGCACGGCCCCGCGTGTGAAGTGTGCACACCCACAGGGACCGGCACGTGGCTGCTCCTTGCCAGAGGCATGTGTCCACCCCAGGGTGAGACCCTGAGCCGCAGCTTTGGCTGTGGGGGTACCGGCCAGCCAGACCCCGGGGGGCTGTGACCACCTTCCCTGCATCACCCTGTTTCACGGGTTTCTGCGCTTGCAGATGTAATCTGCCTGCTGGAAAACAAAAAAGGAAAAGGAGTGCTATTTTTTTTCCTGCTCTGCCTTAGCTGACGTGAAACCCAAGCTGTGTGGGAGCCTGCAAGCGTGTGTGGCTGTGCTCACACATGTGTGCGGCAAGCCGCCCGTGTCCTGCGCCCTGGCCGGGGCTGTGCCGGGGGGGCGTGCGGGTGTGGGTGCATGTGCGCCTTTCCCCAGGGGGGCTGTTTTGGTCTGCAGAATGCGGTCATGTTTATTTAATATCTGACGTCCCTTCTGTCTTCAGCGCTGACATTAATTGCCAGACAATGAGCAATGGAGCCCAGATGTTCCCCGGCGGTGGCCTCCCTTCCTTCGCCAGTGCTATGCGGGTGATAAAAAATCCAAGGGGGAGTCGTGTTTGGGCCGCTGGTGCTGCAGGGCCGTCAGCGGGAGTGCGCGGGGGGCTTGCAGGTCAGCTCCCCCAGCTGGGGATGCCCATGCACGGGCAGCTCCTGCTCCAGCCCCTCCGTGCCGGGAGCTGGGCACAGGCAGCGCGGGCGTCAGGGAGCAGGTACTGTGCAAAGTGCTGGAGGTGAAACCCACCGGCACACGGGCTGATCTCCAGGACCTCCCCAAGCGCCTCCCTGCCCRGACTGCGGCAAAAGGCTTTCGCAGGCTGTGCCCAGCTGCCGCGCTGCTGGCGTGCTTGCTTGCCAACCAGAGATTAACACTGCAGCCTGTCATTTCATAAATATCCTTACTCGCAAAAAAGAGGCCGTTTTACAGCAGACGTGGCCTTATTGGAGAGCTGCAGTGCCGCTGGGGCCCCATGCATCCAGCCGAGCACCTGTGCTGTGGCTCTGCGGCTGCGTGGGGGCTGTGGGTGCCCCCGGGGTTTGTTCTTTAGAGGTGGGGCAGGATCGGTGAAATACTGCTGACGGCTTTGCGAGGGCTGAAATGGCTGGGCTGGGCAGAGGAAGGCAGTGTCCCCTCTCTGTCCTCTGCCATCGGTAGGACACGCCACCGAGGAAAATGCTCAGGTGGTTTGTGGGGAGGCAGGCAGGCCAATTTCTTGCTCTGCCAGGGGCTTAGTATGCACCCACCGCTAATCATTAGCCATTATTCTTTAATTGGGAATGAATTGTTAGAACAAATGGCACTGGAGACTAATGCATGAGACGGTGTTATTTTTAGAAATGATGTCTGTCACAGTGGCATCACTTCCTAAAGGGACGCGCGTGACAGGGAGCGTAACCAGCAAACCGGCCTGACCAGCAAATAACCCCTTGCACCGTTTCCATATTGCCTTTTTAAACAGGAAGGGAACATGATACAAACGCTATGCGAATTATGATCTGAAAAGTTTTCCTGGCAGGTTGTCACATGAGTTATTAGTGTCATTCTTTGACATGCACACTCAAAGCCTTTCTGTACCACTGGTTTAACCCTCTTGCCCCCTGGGAGGGCTGCCAGGCAGAGCTTTTCTTCCCCACCTCTCGGGTCAGCCCTTTTCTCAGGTACCCCAGAGATGTGGTTTCACACCAGCGCCTGAGCCGGGGCTCCCCAGCTGCCAAATTTTGGGTGCAGCTCGAGGGGTTGGTGAGCTGGGGCAGGCAGGGCAACATGATGCCCACTGCAGCTGCGCCCTCGCCCCAGGGCTGCCAGGCTGGGAAGCGGTGGAAGAACCCCTCCCGTGTACCACCTCCTCTTCCCCGGAGCGCTGGGGCATCCTCACCCCCCAAAACATGCCTGGCCGAGGTGGGGAGTGTGCAGGGGCCCGCTCGACCCCGCGGGGCTGTGCGTGTGGGCGGGGGTCCCTGCCCGCGCGTGTGCTCATCTCCTTCTGGGCTGCCTTGGCCGCAGCTTCGCGCAGAGCCCAGCTGCGCTCTGGCCGGGGAACATCCGCTGTGGAAACCTGGGAGGAGCTGACAATCCCCAAAGATTGGCTGCACACCCGGCCAAGCAAGAGCTGCTGGCTCCCGGCCTAATTCGTTGCAAATGTGCTTCCATGTGGTTCCAATCTGGAGCCCCTGCTCCCCCCGTGCTGCCCCCCGGGGCTCGGCAGGGGCCGCGAGCAGCCGAGCGGGGCAGAGCCGGGAGCAGCCCTGATGCTGGCCCGGGTACACAGCAGCCACCCGGCTCCCCAACCCCAAGACATGTACCCCGGCCAGTCCTCTCCTGGGGGTCACAGGGAACCTCCACCATCCCAAGGAGTGAGACCAGCTCACAGCAAATTCCCACTGGGGCCACGATGCCTGGAAAGGTCCTCACTGGCCCGCGTCCTGTGGAGGGGCTAACATCACTCCTTTGGCACTTAGCCCAGCCCCGGGCATCGTCTTCCCATTGGGGTTTGATTTTCGTCTGCCACTGGGCTGGCAGCCAGGAGCAGCCAGCATCCTTATTTAGCCTTCACTTTGCCTTCCCCAGCTGTCAGCCAGGGCTGCGGCCGCCGCCTCCCCATCCTCGGGCACAGGTGGGCTCCAGGGGCCTGGCACCCTCTCTGCCCTCCCTGCCAGCTCCTGCCAGGTTAGCAGGGTTTGGGGCAGGAGAGAGAAAGGGCAGGTCCTGCTCACTGCACTCCATGCGTGGAGGCCTGCYGGGGCTGCCAGCAGTGCTGCGTCGCTGCCCCTGCGCCATCCTGCCTGTGAGGCTCTGCTGTGCTGCGCCCATTGGCCCCCGGGCAGCACTGGTCACCCCCCAGCACGCTGGCTCCAGGAGAGATATCCCCAGGCAGCGCTGGGCTCCTGAGCCCGCCTGACCCTGCATTTCCTTGCCGGACTTGAAGCATCTCCCCCAGAAGCAGGGCGGCTCTCTCAGCCCCCCAGGACTGGCACTGTGGGGACTCAGGACCAGAGAGCTCCCTGCCTACATCCTGGTGCACAGTCCCAGCACCAGCACTTCCAGGTGGGTCTTCCGCTTGTCCCATGCATGCACCTGGGCTTAACATCTCAAACTAGTGCAAACACTGTATATTCATTTCAGATCTTCCACCTGAGAGTCTTTCCCCATCTTTTGGGGTCCTTGCCTATGTCCTGCAATGCCCCTTTGGTGCCGCCAAGCAACTTTAAGCTCAATTTAAAATGAGTCCAGACTCAATCACCCTCTTCCCCCCACAGCTCATGCATGCATTTGGACAGAGATTGCATCAAAGCTTCAAAATAATAAATAAAAAATTGCCCCATTAAGCAAAGTTGCAGCCCCTCTCCTCTCCCGTGTTTATAGCTGGATTAAAAATGCCTGGCACAAGGTTAACCCTCAGAGCATTGAAATAAAATGGCATAAAATGAGTTCAGTTCTCCTCAGGTTTCAGGAGAAGCGGGGTGAACCATGCGGGGGAGCGAGCGGAGCCAGGGCCGGCACCTGCAATAACATCTTTGGTGTCACTGTAGGAGCGGAAAAGGAAATGAGCAGTCAAGGAGCCGGGAGCAGCACGGTGGTGGCTGGGCCGGCTGGGCTGTGATTGCCGCCCCACTACCCCTCACCGAATCCAGAGCCCCACCGCGGGCAGTGCTGTGCTGCCGGCACCCTGGGGTGGCTGCACTGCGGCCATGGGCAGTGTGGTCCCCCGGGCAGCCTGCAGTGCCCATAGCATTGGGAAGAGTGACTTGGACGTGTGGCTGCCGTGGTGGAGATGGGGAGATGGGATCCCTCCGACACCCTTTGCTTCCAGCCATTGGGGTGGGTCCAGGCGCCAAGAAGGGAAAAATCTCCCCAGCAAGTGCTTTTGGATCCTGGGGAATAAGCGGCTCAGCTGAAATGCAGAAGCAGCAATGATGGCTGGGGAGGCTGTGGGAAGATGTACCCACAGGCATTGCCCTGCAAAGGGCTTTGCACACGCCGCCACTGCAGGGAGATGCTGGGATGAGCTTGGCCGGACCCTGCAGAGCACGGGCTGCACTGGAAGCCCCGACCCCGTGAGACCGGGCTCCCTCCCTCCATAAAAAGCCAAGCTAACCACTTCAGGGGGGCTCAGGGCTGCTGTCAGCCTTGCAGGAGCAGTGACAGGGTCTGCGTAGGGGCGGTGGGGGGAGAGCTGATGCCTGGACACCCTGTGAGGTGTGCAGCCCTTACTGTGCCGGAGCACTGCCGCCCCGCTGCAGCCAGGCGTTGCGCTTGGCCTTTTAAGATCAGAAAGGTTTTTGAACTGACGTTAGCTCTGGTACGCGGAGGAGAGTGTACAGCAGGGTAATTAAAGTGTAAGAGCGAGGCTGGGTTTGCCTTTAATGGCTTGCAGCTGCAAATATTTTTCTGTCTTCTCGAGCCCACTTGTAAGCTGTCTGGCTGTATTTCTCATCCTGGCCAATTAGATTCCCATGTGTGCTGCAGGAGTGAAAATATAGAAAGTGAATAATCCTCCAATTCTGCTCCTCGCTGCAGAGGCCTTTGAACCTCTGGTTGCTGTGGCTCCCTTCCACCCCAGCCCCAACGCTGCCCCGGCCAGCTCCCTCTGCGTCCGCCTTGGCTCCCCTCTTTGCAACTGAACTTCACCTCTAGCAAATCTGCCTGGGCATCACCACGATTCATCTTCAAGCCTTTCTGATCAAAGCTGGGGGCTTCCCCGCCTCCCCGCCTTTTTTTGCTGAGTTTTACAGCCATTTTCCCATTTGGATGCTGGTTTTCTGCCAAAAGTTCCACTCTAAAATCAAAAGGGGCAGTCCATTAATAGGAGGCAGCTGTAACAAGTACACTATTGTGTTGTCTCTTCCAAGGTACCCAGGATTTTTAATAAACTGTGGGGCGTGGGGAGCTGGTTGCCTCCAAGAAAGGGGCGGCAAAGGGGAGTTGGCAGAAACCACAGTGCCATAAAACGCAGCCCGGCGGCGCGGGGCCTTCGGCACGCTCGGCACTGCGTGGCGGTGGGAGCGGTGCAGGAGGCGCTCGGCAGCCTCCCGGCTCCCTTCCAGCTCCGGGATCAGGTATCGGTCGGGAAACGCCGCTCGCTTTGATCCCTGTGGGCTGATGAGGCTCTTTGCCAGGACCCACGCGGCGAAAACAGGCTCACCGCCCTGGCTGCCCTGTGCCGGGCTGCCCAGGGCTGCCGGGACGGCTCGCTCCAGGGACGGGCGCTGCAAGTCCCAGGGGAAAGCAGGGGAGCCAGGCAGGGCGGGGGGCACAGAAGCTGCTTGGGCTGCAAAGGGGCCCCTGCACTCCCCGAACGTGTGGGACACGCAGGGTGGGTGGCCACAGTGCCTTTACTACTCCTAGCCATCCTGGTGCAGGGAGGGCAGCTCGGCCCCTGSAGGGGGGCCTGCCTCCTTGTTGCCCCCTGCCCGGGGGGATTGGGGCTGGCTTGTCTCTGTGCCGCGGCGCTGGCTCTCCAGCCCCACGGTGCCAGCAGCCTCGCCGCCCCACTCGGCACAGCCCTGCYCTCGCCTTGGCCGCCGGGCTGCAACCTGTCAGCACCGCTTGCCCGGGAAATGCCAGGCACATGGCTGGGCTTGGCAGCGGCAGCTGACCCAGCGGCGTTCGCAGCCATGCCATTCCCCAGCCGGGGRGGGCTGTGTCCCTGCCAGGGCAGCCCCCTCCCAGCACGTGCTCCTCTGCCCAGCCTGGGGGATGGCCTGCCAGCGTGGCTCACTGCGAAGGGCTGGTGGGACACTGCTGGGGTCAAGGGCACCCATGCACCAGCTGGGAAGCTGGTAGGGAGCTCTGGTAAGTGCAGTGGGGTGTAAACCTGAAACAGCCACAGCCATGAAGAGCCCAGACCCCGGTTCCCAGTCAGGTCTGGGTCTCTCTGGGAAATATCAGTGTTATTCCCGCTTCAGACTCAGCCCAGCTGGGGAAGGTCCCCAAGACCTTCTCTGTCTCGTTTGCCATGAGGGACATAAGCCAGCACCCAATGGGGCCACGTGTGAACTGCCTTGTCAGGTCAGGAGCCATGCATGATGCCCCTCGAGACCCCCAGCACCCATGGCTGAGCCGCCAGAGCAAGGTGGGCAAAGCAAACCCCAGCCAGGGCTGCCACACCGGCCAATTCCATTGAGCAACCCTCGCTGCAAATCCCCAGGGCTCCTGCCCTCCGCTCCCGTGGGGTACAGAGAGCACCTCACAGCGGGGCAAGCCGAGGGCAGGGAGGCAGGTTCCCGCGCGGGGGTTTGGGAGCAGCAGGGCGGAGGGGCCGACCCCGYGGGCTCACCATTGCAAGTCAAGGTGAGGACGGGCTGGGAGCAGATGGGACCTGCTCTGCTCGTGAAAGAGCGTTTCTGCTATTTATGCTAAGCGGTGGGAATGCTTCTCAAGCATTTCGGATGGCTCTGTAATGAGGCCGGCCTAAATATGCCAGCATTGTTTGTGCCGGACAATTAAAAACTCCCCCTTGCCACATTAACGGTGTCTCTGGTGGTGGAAGGGCCCGGGAAGGCGCGGGCGAGGGCAGCCCACAAAGCCCGCCTTTTGTTTCGTGCTCCTTTGAACCCTCTCAAAGCCCCTGTTTCAAGGGGTGGCTTTTGTTTTCTTTTCAGCGGGCCTGAACCCAGAGCCGCCTGTTGTTTAGCAACACAGAAATGTGACCTTAATTGACTCTGCTCTCGGTGCACTGTGTAAATCACTTCTGGCACCCAGGGGGAGTGTGTGACGTGCCCCCCCTCCCCGGCCCTGGTACACCGGGGAGCATCCTGCCTCTGGCCGCACCCGGTTCCCAGTGGAGGGGGACCCCAGCTCTGTGCACCCCCTCGTCCCGGGCTGGCAGGGGAGCGGGGTGGGAAGCGGGGCTGGGAACACTCCTGTCCCCGTGGCAGAGGGTTTCCCGTTTCCACGGGGGAGCAGGGAAAAATCTTTCCCTCTGCTCTTCAAACCCCTCTTGGAGCCGGTGCCTCCTGCTCGTGTTTACAGTCCAGCTGGGCTGGGAAGCCTCTTTACCTGCCTTCCCCGGGACTCACCGGGTTAAAGTTTATTGCAAGATAAATTAAATGATGATGATGAAAATGATCAAGTGATGAAAAGGTAACAACTCCTCCTGCGAATGTCTGACACGCACTTCGCCAGACGACTTATTTGTAGGATACCAGGGGGCTGATACATTAACAGATATAATTTGTGGTCTCCCGAGGAGAGGTTAAGGGCTGGGAGCACGGCTCCCYGGGAGCTGCCCCGTCTCTCCACCTCGCCTGCCCCAGCCTTAATCAAGCGATCATCTCAGTCTGCGCCTCGCCGGCCCCCTCGCTCCTTTCAATTGGGGAAAATTTGCAGACAAATTCCTGCCAGCGGGACGTTGGAGCTCTCCTGCATGGCAGGATAAAGATACCTGTCACCTCCGCGCGGCCCCGCTGCTGGCTCACGCTGGGAGTGCCGTTCAAGGAGCACCATGCTGATACCCTTATTTGATTAYGCCTCTTCATGCCTTCCTCTGTGCAGGAAGAGCTATTCAGCAGCGGCACCACGGCGCTCCCAGCACGGGCTGGCCCCGCTGCTGGCCTTTTGTTAGCCCCGCTGGCGGCACGCCGGGCGTCAGGGCTGCACGGGGGCCCCGCGCCGCCCCCCTGGGCCAGGGCTCTTCCTGATACTTTGCAACAGGGCCCTGGCCAGGCTGTTATTTTTAACCAGAAAACTGTAAATACAAGGGTGAAAATAGGATTTAAATAGAAACATGAATGGCTCCATGGGATAAGTGCTCCATTCCTCCTTCTGCTTCACTGTGCTGTTGGCACGATGGAGATGCAGCTGCCCAGTACCTGGTAGCTGTGTCCAGCAGGAGATCACAGGGGCACATTATCGGGATCAGCCCTGGGTGCTGCTGGCTGCTGGGCGATCCGGCTCCCCTGTGGCCTCGGGAGCTTTCAGTTGGGTTTGTGAGCTTGCAGAATAGGGGCCAATCATCCCTCTGCTCGGGAGCTCAAACCTCAGCAGGTGGAGATCCCTCTGCCACAAAGAGCCTTCGGCTGTAATCTCAACATAAATGCCAATTTGCAGATTCCCTGGCCAGAGCCACCCGCCCCATGCCAYGCTACCCACTGCTCCCGAACAATGCCACCTGTACCCTGCCTTGTCCCAAGGACCAGCGGTGGCCAACTCACCTGTCGAGAAGAGGTGTGACATCTGCAGCCGAAGCGTTTGACAGGTCACCCCATGCTGCCCCAGCCCTGCAGCCCCTCTGCTATCTCCAAAAGTTTCTTGTACCTTATGATAAGGTAAAATACGCTGCTCCAGGTGATGCTGGGTTGGGAGCCCCCAGCCAGCCCTGCAGCAGCCCGGGGGAAGGCAGCCTGGGTTCCTGCCTCTCCTTCTGGAGTTAATCACCCGGACTGCTAGAAATGTGGAGCAATTGGCCCTTGTTTTGCTTTTCCCTGCTAGATTAAAGAGCTCTTAAGTACCTGGCTTGTTATTTCTGCCAAGGTACTTACACACCAAGGTCCTTGTGACTGTAATCAAGCCGCTTCTTGATCTTCCTGATAAACTAAGTAGGCTGAGTGTCCTGTCTGCCTCCATCGGAAACATCCTCGGCCCTTGTCACGCTCTCCTGGGGTTTCTCTGCAGGCTCTCCAGCTTGGGGCACAGCCTGCTTTGGCGACGTGCACACTGCAACGGCCTTGAGTGTGCCAGGATTGGACCTGCTRGTGCCAAGTCACTCCCCTGTGCTGGCTCCTCCAAAACAACCCTTACGTCTTGCAAAGCCAGTGGTGGAAGGGATGGGGTGGCTGCACAAACCTCCAGGCTCTCCCTGCCTGCATGGCTGCAAATCCCCCCGTGAAGCCCGCAGGCTTTGCGCACCTGCCCCTTCCCCCCTTCCCCACACCAAAGTTTGCTCCAAGCATCAACCACCCTCAAATCTCCCTCCAGTGAGTTCCGCTCCACCAGGCAGGAGCAAGGCTCTGGGGAGCTGTGCAGCAATGAGTGCGGTTAGGGCAGAGCATCTCCGGAAGAGATGGGACTCTCCAAGCAGCCAGGGAGGGACCGGTGAAGACCAGCCCTTACCTGGGTGTCGTGTCCATCTTCTGACCCCGAAGCCCAGCTCCAGGCTCTCAGAGAGCCCCAACGGGCTCCGGTGCCGATTGCTGCCGGTTTCTCCACCTTAGCAGCTGGTGGCCTACACATGGCTGGCTAGAGAGTGGTGATCTGGGTGGCCACAGTGCAGCAAGGAAGACATCTGGGTCCTTGGACGCAAGGTGTCACCTGCAGGAGCACAGTCCCTTGGGTCAGAGCCACGATGCAAGTAGCGCCTCTGGTCTTTGCTGGCTCCAAAGTCGCTGCGCAGAGAGAAGTGCCAGATGGGCCGAATCACCACTGTGTTTGTAAAGACAAAATGACACTCCGGTACTTAATTAAAGTAATCATCAATATCTTACTTTTGACCAAAATACTGCCATATTGCAGGTGTTTTGCAGATTGGGGCTAGCTCTTGTTAACAAGTGCTTCCCGCCCTGCAGGGAGCATCCCCTGGTCCCCGGTGCCGGGCTGGCCCTGCGCCCCGTGCACACTCAATGCTCGGCCCGAAAAGTGGCATTTGCTGGACTCAGGTCACTGCCCTCCAGCAAAGGGGCTCTCGGCCGAACCCCAGCAGCATGTCCTGCTACCGGCACCTCCTGAAAGGGACCTTCCGCCGCAGCCCCGGCCCATTGTCCCAGGAGATAATTGGAGGGAGAAGTGAAACGGGGCTATAATGAATTCTGCCGCTATTCAGCGGGGCCGGGAGGCAGAAAGCTCGCTGCTCCTGCCAAAGTGCTGAGGCTGCTACTTCCATTCTGCGGCCGAAGGGGAGGTCTCCAGAGGGCAGCTCACTATTGAGGAGGCTCCAGGGTTGAAACAACACCCGGCATCTGAAGTTTTACTGTTTCTGCACGAATGTGCTCCGATGTGGCTGTGCGCAGGGTCCTTCCCTGCGGGCTTGGCAGGGCTGTAGCCAAGCTGCTGGTGCTTCCTGGTTTGCACAGTGCAAGCCTGCGGCTGCACGATGTGTCGGGGTGTCCCCATGCCCGTCACACTGTGCTATGCTGACACCAGCTTCAGCTCTGCTGCCCTTCTCCCCAGGCTGCTCTCAGAGGCTCTGTCCAGCCAAATCCTCATTCTCTCCTCCCCGGGGTCCCATGCAAAGCTCCCTCGGCCATAGTGACCCACCTCAGGCCCCAGACCGATGCTTGACCCCCCCCCCCCCCCCTGCCTGCACCACCGCCCTGCCTGCCCAGCACAAGCACACCTCCGCCAGCTCCATTTCCAGGGGCTGCACCACCACCCTGCCTGTTTTGGGGGTTGATGGAGCAGCCCCGGAGGGGGGACCTGGCCTGGGGGCAGATGGAAAATCTGTGCTGCTCTTTCCAGGCGCCCCAAGGCTGTGAAGGGCTGGACGGCAAAGTGTCTGTGTGGTCCCTCCTGCATGCAGGCAGAGCCCCGTGGCGGCAGCTCCTCTCCCACGCGCTCCTGCCGGTAGCTGGCCGTCTCCAGACATCTTGCATCGTTCTGCTCAGCCCCGCTGCAGCTGCTGCCGAGCTCCTGCTGGGGTCTCGCACGCGGGGTGGGGTTCCCCCCTCTCAAAAGCCTGCGGACCCTCCTGGCAGCATCCGGCTGGAGGCAGGGACCCTGCCAGCAGCGGCCTCCCGGGATGCTGGGCTGGGTCAGGCACACGGAGCCCGGGTCCATGGTGCCTTGGCCACGGGGAAAGCTTTCTGCCAATTTGCCCAAGCTGCAGAGGGATCGGTGCCAGAAGAAGAGCTGGCAGCCTGCGCGGGGGTCGGCCTCCTGCACATGAAGCCCGGAGGGGGTGTGGAGGTGCCCAGCTGCCTCCTGGGCGCAGGGAGGCATGCGGGGGCAGCGAACYGGCGTTACAGGGCAGTCCCCAGCGATGCCGGTGTTGCTCCTGCCCTGAGGTGCACTGGTCTTATTTTATGTCCAGGCACTCTTTAAGCAAATGCATAAGAAAATCCCTTCCCCTTCTTGCCCATTGGGATGACACAGTTTCAAACCTTGGAAGGGGATTTAGGGCTTTTGTCTCCGGCCCGGCACATGAAGCAGGCGCACAATCAGCAAACCGCTGGCAATTACAGCCATCGTAATTTTCTGCATCAGTGCCATAAACAAAGCAGGCAGGGGAGCCCAGAGCACAGCACCCTGAAGAGCAAGGAAAGACAAACAGGACTTTGTCCCAAGGTTTAGAACAGGCTGCAGGCATCCCCAGGGCTAAACGCTGTTCTTCCCAGTGCCTGGTGCTCTCGTAACACCTTGGCTCAGCGGAGCTTAGCAGGCTGTCACAAGCCCCAAGGAGAGCCCTCCTGACCTCCCTGGGAAACAACTCCAGAGAGCAATAAACTGGCTCCTGTTTACTTTGGGAGGGGGGTCTCAGTGGGCTTTAACGCAGGAGGGACAATTCTGAGCTGTGAAATGTGGCTGACACCGGAGCCATCGCTGGAGCAGCCTGCAGCCACTAGTGAGTGCATGGGGCCAGCTGGGGTCTGAGCCTCCCCTGTGAAGGATGAGGGGCCACRGACAGCCCGTCCCGTCAGACCTTTCCCTGTCCTGTTTCCCATGGGTGATGGTTAACCAGTCCCGTCTGCAGTGTGCTCCTCCAGACACGCAAACACCAGGTGATAAGGGAGCCCTCGGCCCGTGCAAGGTCTGCCGTGGGGGCGAGGGCGGGAGGGGGGAGTGGTGGCTGTGCCGTGGGCTGCCCCGGTGCGGCAGGAGCTCCCCGGGAGGCGCCTTGTGACCCTCGTGCTCGCTGTGATGCTGGCTGAGCAAGCACAATGCAGCTCACGGCCATGCCCCTCTCCCCTTTGCCTGTTTGCCTGCTCCCATCCCGCTGCCCTCATCCATTTGTCTAGCAGCGTGTGGCCGTGGTGGTCCCGCTCCTCATCCCCTTGGGGAGACGTGACCCCACTCACCCGGTGCCCAGCACCAGATCTGCTCTCAAACCTCTGGGGAGAGGTGACCCAAACAAGCAGTGCCACAGGCAGGGGGCTGCCCACAGCCTCTGCCTGCAGCCTGCCCGCGCGCAGCTGAGCCCAGCAGGGAAGGCAGCGAGTGCCAGCGCCGTCTGCGAGCACAAACAGCTGCTTGGAGCCCGCTCAGAAACACCAGCCTGGGCTGTCCAGCTGCCAGCCCCTCTGTTTCAGAGCACAATGAAAGCCGAAGCATGGCTGAAAGCAAGCCGCCCGGTGGGAAGGGAAGCGCAGAGCTCTGTGCTGCGGGACGAGCCAGTGCCGACCCCACGGTGAGGAGCGAGACTTGGCTGCAGGGAGAAAGGAAGCATCCGTCAGGCCCACCGGGGTCCTCTCCGTGAGACCCTTGTGCAGCTGCTGACCAGCCGGAGCCCTCCCAGGTGCATAGCCGGGAATGAGGGCTCCAATTTACCTGTCCATTCACCATATGTGGGACTGGTTCAGTTGGGAATGCTGCCTAGTGGAAGGGTTTGTCCCAATGCATTGTCATCCCAAAGCTCCCCCATCCCCTTCCAGGCTCATCATCTCCTCCAGTACCCACCGCAATGCAGCCCTGAAGGGTGTCCTGGTCTTTCCTCCGTAGCCGGGAAGGGCTCCGGTATTGCTCTGCATTTACATGTTGCAGTCAAACCCCTGAGTGCAACAGGCCATTTGCTCTCCCCCACCATAAACTGGATTCATTTCACTGCTGGGACAAAGGCAGGTTGTCTTCCAGGTCTGGAGCTGAGCCTGTTGCTGATGGAGGCGGGGATGGGGCTCAGCCTGATGCTGGAGCTGCAGACAAAGCCAAATGTTCCCCGAGCCCGGCAGGAGCAGCCTGTTTTGGTCCTGCTTTATACCAGTCTTTAGCCTCAGTGAGGATGCTGCTGGGCTGCAGCAGGCTCAGGCCCAGCACTGTCTCCCCTGTTTGGCAGATGCCCTACGTGTGTCGGCACTGCCAAAAGAGATGGGGGTTTATCTGTGCCTGGGCTGCAGCAGGGCTGCAGGAGCGAGAGCCAGGCAAGATACGTAACTGTGAGGTTCGGCATGTGTCTCTACATCCTGCTCCCTCTCTCGGTACAAACACTGTCCAGATTTCCAACGTCAGAGGGCGAGACACCAGCCAGATTGTTTTACGGTTTCAAGAACTCATAATGTTTTCCAGAGAACAGAGCTGCAGCCCATCTTCTGCAGCGGGAAGAGCCGCGGCAGCCTCCAGTCATTGCTGACAGCCCTCTGATCTTCTCAGCAGCCAAAAAAAAGCCAACAAAATGCAGGGCACCCTTGGAAAGGCTCTTGTGAGGGCACCCCGGTGCACCCACATCCAGAGTGGTTCGTGCCGTCCCAGTCCCAGAGGACCCAAAGCAGAGAGCAGCCTCCTCCTGGCGCTGCCACGGCTCCTTGGTAGACGTCTCGCTTGCAGGGCGGGCACGTTCGCTGGTGGTCCTGGTGCCGGCACGGCTGGGTGGTGTGATGGGAGCCTGGGGATGGCATGGGACCCTGCGCGGGGAGGGGGGGGGACAGACCCAGCAGAGGCCCCGCTCCGGAGGGCAATTTTAGGGATGACTTTTGGTGAAGTGCTAAGCAGAAGCAGGCTGGATTGGAGACAGGCTGTGTTTTCTCAGGGGGGTGGGAGGACACAAAGGGAGACGTGGCTTCACAGGGAGTCACAGGGTGACCCTGCCCTGGCTCCCAGCCTCTGGGGCACYGTGTGTCCCAGTCCCACGGCGAGGCTGAGTCCCAGCCTCTGCTCTAGCAGAGCTGCCCAAGCCACGCTGGTGTGCTGGCAGGCTTGTTACAGCAGGTCTGCTTTTAATTAAGCGGGACGCTGCTTTTGTACAGCTGAACCCCTCAGGAGTTCGGGTACGGAGCCTTCGCCCCTGTGGCCGGGCGCCCACTGCTTCCCCCTGCGCGGCGGGCGGCAGGCGAAGGGAGCTGGGGCCAGGGGCTTTGGGAGCACGAGCRGGGGTGGCGCATCCCACCCGTGCAGGGTGCTGGCTGTGTCCCCAGCATGGGAGGGCATGGCGTGGGCTATGCCATGCCCTGCCATGGGTGTTTGGTCTCGTCAGGCCCAAAGGCAAAGCCCAGGGCTCTTGTCGTGCTGGGCAGATAAGAGTTAATTCCCCAGCAGTTGTGCTGAGCTGGCTTTATTGGCAATAAACCCCGGCTGGAAACAGCTTCCTAATCATTACAGATTACAGGTAGCTCTACCTCCACAGGTGTCCTTCTGCCTTGCGCTGCCTCCCCCACACCCCCCTCAGCAAACACCCTGGGAGCAGCCCCCCCCCCTGCCCTGCACCCCTCCGGTGTCACACAGCCCCCGTGCCACCCTCGCTGCAGTGCCGGCAGGCAGGACATGTGCCCCCAGCCTGCTCCCGGTGCTCACCGCGGGTGCCAGCTCAGGGCTGAGCCACGGCTGTGCACGAGAAGAGCGAACCAGAGCCTGTGTGGGTCAAATCACTGTCCTCAGACATTTGCAAGGCACTGTATCAGGGAGCTGGTACCCCTGGGGCATGGCTCTGGCGTGGCTGTGCCGGGGGGACAGCTGTGCTGGGGCAGGGGACATTGGAAATCACTCCTGCTGCAGAGGCTGGGAATGGGAGAAATTTGTCCCAGCTCAGCCGGGAATGCCATCCCCAGCGCCAGCTGATGGCATGGCTGGCCGCGAATGTTTTATCAACGGGAGCAGAGTCATTTGTCTGGGCTGACCCCCCCGGAAGTCTGCACTCCGCAAACCAACCCAGGCTTTTGTTTGACTTGTTTTAAGTAAAACACATCACCCCTGTAAATCACAGGTCCCCTTCCCCACCCTGCCCCAGGGGCAGCGGCAGAGCAAAGGCGGGTGCTGGCACAAACCCGAGTCATGGGCTCCCTGGGTCTGGGCAGGATCTGGCCCCGCCATGGGGCTGGGGAGGGGCTGTGCGCCCTAGCCAGGAGCTGTGGGGCTGGAGCATCCCGGTCCCCGCAGCGAGCAGCCATCCCCAACCTGCTCAGATACCTGCGGCGTGCAGCCCCCAGGGAGGTTTGCAGTGCCGGTGCCGAGGGGCTCTTGCCCTGGCACCCCTAGACAACCCACCTCACTCCCCCCAAATCCCAGCCTGGCTGCCAGACTGCTTTTTCACCATCCCCATGCTCCCCACAGGCCAGAGGCCTGGATCCCAGCCCAAGGTCGGCTGGCGGCCGTGGGCCTCTGGCACGAGCGAGGACGATGGTTTGGGACAGCCGGCYGGGGGGCCACGCCGCCGCAGGGCCGGGTCTCGTCCGAGGCGCGCGGGCGGCGTGCGGCGGCGGGCTGCCGGCGTTCGGCCACGGGCTGCTGGCGTTCGGCCTCGCCGCCTGCCAGCGGGGGCCAGAGCGGGCTCGTGTGCCGGCGGCGGCAGCGCGCTCCCTCCCGCGCTCCCCGCGCTGCCTGGCAGCCCGCCACCGCGCCGGGGGTTCGCTCCTTTCTCACGACCTCTCAGGTTCCTGAGCTCATCTGGGAGCTATTCATTTCCTGCCAGAAAACAGCCTTGCCTGCTAAAAAAACCACCTTGGCCGCAGAGCGGCCCAGGGCTTGGTACGAGGGCTCTCCCGGCTTAAATCATAAAGCTCCGGCTGTCTGGCTGGAATCAAAGGCAGGGCGGGCGCAGGGGGGGCGCGGGGGCCCGTGCCATATGGTAGCACTTAAGAGCCAAGGAGGAAGCGAGGAGGGGTTTTTGCGCCGCTCGCGAGGAGTGTGGGAAAAGTTAATTGACTTTAATGACAGGTTTCCTGGGACAGCAGCGGCGGCCGATGGAAGGGAGCTGCAGGGGTGCGAGGGGCAGCAGGGGATGTAAGCCCCGTGGTGGGTGGGGGGCACGGCAGGGTGCTGGAGGAGGCAGGCAAAGCCTCCTGCCCACAGACCCCCGTGCAGGTGCGCTGTAGGCAGGGATGGAGCACTGCTCCCTCCAGCTCCACACTCTCCAGGCTGCAAATGCATGTACTGGATTGTGGCAAACTGCTTACAAGCCCAAGAGCAATAATCTTGAGGGGGACAGACCTGGCTCCAGCCCTCCCCAGGGTCCTCTCTGCTGGTGGGCAGGACTCACCAGGGTGTCCAAGGAAGCCAACAGAAGCTGCATCCCATCTGGCAGCACCAAGTCCAGTCCCTTTTCCTACCTGTCCTGCACAGCCCCATGCAGGGTCACAGCCAAACGAGAGGCCACCATCCAGCAGCTCAGCCCTGTCACTTCCCTGGCACTCCCCATCCCTCCCTTACCTGCTCATCCCACAACACCAGTTTGAAGGCACTTGCCACACCTGAAGAGCAACTCCTGCACATAATGATCCACAGACCCACAGCCTGCATTTGTCATCCCAATTTGTCACAGGCTCAGTGAATTGGCATCAAGAGAGCAGCTCCTGGGAATTGCTCCGATCCCCTCAAAGCTCAYGAACTCAAGCAGATCTCTCACGTCAACAGGCTGTGGGATAGAGTAAACACAGAAAGCTTTGGAGAAACCGGTCCAAGCATGGCATATCTGCTTTATACTAGGCTATTTAAACTCCATTAGCAAATAGGTTCGTCTTGTCTTTCACTCCTGGATCTGCTATGTGTTCTCCATTAGCCTACAGCAAAGTCTTTTTTTTCTAACATGCTTTCCAAACCAACTGCTTCAGCAGAAAATGAAGACTCTGCTAAAGCTGAAACAGCCTCAGCTCTTACAGGTGATGCATTACTGGTCTGCATCAGCTCCACAGAGGCCATCCAGCAGCAGGAGTTGGTCTGATGCAATTCCCAGACAGACASGTCCTGCAAGCGCTTCTCTGAACACAAGGTGGGCTCAGTCCTGCCCTCGGTACCTCCAGCACAGAAAGGTGATACTATGGCTGGTGGAAGGGAAGGCAGGCTTGGCCCGTACGGCTACATGCCTGCCTAGGGATAGCAAATCCAATATTCCCAAGCCTGGCACACAAAACCTGGCTGCAAGATACCACCATGAGGGTGGCAATGCAGGCAGGCCAGCAAGGTGTTGGGAGACAGAGAAGGGGAAGCTCTTCTGCATCACCCAGGGAGATCAGCCCCTGCAGCCCCTTTTAAAAGAGAGCTGCCACTGGCCCCAACCTCATCAGTACGCCCTGTAGAGAGAGATCCCGGATGCACACACACCCCCTCCCCCTCCAAAATCCATCCCAAGAAGTATTTTCAGATCAGGAAGATGGGTTTGTGTACAGGGAGAAGGGGGGGAAAGCTGGGGAGGGATTCAAACCCCAGCAGGTTTGATCTGTCTGGTCTCGCACTCTCCCCAGCTTTCATTTCCCCAGCACCTGGATACAGTCAAGCACCTGGCTGATCCAGACAAAATCCAACAAGCTTTTGCAGCAGGGTTTGGAAGGAATCCCCAGTGGATCCTGGCACGTTTTAAAGCTGTCCGCTCTGAGTTAGGACTTGTTAAGAAGGGCGATGCAAGCTGTAACCCGAGACTGCCGCTCACCTCTATCTAGGGCTTGCATCCTGCCTGGAAATGGGGCATCCCCAAGTCAAAGGGGTCAGTTGCCACTCAGTTATAGAGAGAGATAGTCCTCACAGCCCCACATCACTCCCCCAGACACATGTTTTCCATATAACAGCAGAGGAAATGCCCAACTCTATCAAAAACACATGCAGAGCATTAATCATCAAGCAGAGCCTGGCTGGTGCTCAGGGCTGGGAACAGCTCTGTGCTTTTAAGTCCAGGTGGAGGTGGTGCCCAGCGCCTGCTGCAGCCTGTCAGCCAGGAGACAGGAGCACTCGTGTCAGGCTTGTCCTGCAGAGAGCCAGAGTTCTTGTAACACGAGAAGCTGGCAGGCACCACTCTCTAAATCAACTGACTGAAGTTATTCGCGATTTACACCATGGCCCAGGAGCGGGCCCCTCCGAGTCCAGGGCAGGAGGCTCACYCAGGCAGCCTAGACTGGGAGCTGGGCTGTCAGGCTCTGTGCCGAATCCATCTCGCTTTACCTGGGCGACTCCACTCCGTCAGCCCAAGGAGCCAGGAACAGAGCGGAGGTGCCTCCCTCAGCGCATTCACCAGCTCTGCAAACATAAGCTCTTTTTAACAAGTCTGATCAGTTGAGCTGCTCCCAAGGAAGCAGTAATTACATCTGCCCTGGGGCAGGGAGAGGGGACAGAGGGTCTGAGTGTCAGCTCCAGCCCGGAGAGCAGGACAAGGCAGCCCTGGAGCAGCACGATCCACAGGCAGCCAGGAGCTGGGCTCCTTCCTATGCACACACAGACCAGCACTCCCAACTTATCTCCAAAGGCCTTCCAAAATGGAAGAGACACTTTTATTTTAAGAGCATTCAAAAAAAACCCCCAATCTTTGGTGTCACATAAGGAAGGGGAGGGGAGGGAGAAAAAAAGATCTCGTGTAAAACACGAAACACTGTCAAAGGAGTGCTATGGTACAAAGGCACAATCCAATATGAACATATAACCTATGTACAGCCGTGCCAGCAGCACGGGGTGCAGTGCTCAGTCCAGTCCGGTGCCTGCCACCCTCACCAGGGTCTCCAGACAGAGTCGGCTGTGCCAGGTGGCGGGCCAGGCGGTGAGGCGGCAGTGGCAGCTGTGGGTGGGCCGCTGTACAGGGGCAGCACAGCACCGCCGGGAGCAAAGGCAGTGCTGGGGATGAGGAAGGCGAATTGCCCATCGGAGGCTGGCAGCAGCTGGAAGCCACCGTACACCTTGGCTGCGTCGGCACCTGGCTTGCAGGGCATGCCTTGGAGCGGCCCTGTGCCACTGCCTGGTGGCACCAGGGGTGGCCCAAAGGCTGCAGCTGGTGGCAGCGGGGGTGGTGGGGGGGGCGCAGGGTAGTTCATGGCGTTGATCTGGGTCATGCAGCTGGCCAGGTGGCCCAGGAGCCGGGTGCGCACCTCGGTGTTGACGCCCTCGCAGGTGGAGAGGAACCGTGTCACCTCATTCATGCACTCGCTGAAGCCGGCGCGGTACTTGCCCAGCACTGTGGGGTCTGTGCTCAGCGCAGCTGCGAGGGGAGAGAGGTGCACAGCGGTCAGCAGGCTCCATAGGGAATAGAGGTGTGCAGCCCACCAGCATTGCATCCTGCAGCTCCTCTGAGCCAGGAATCCAGGCAGGGAGTGCAGCCCCTCTGGCAGCGTGTCTTGTGCTCCTGGGTGCCGAGGATCCAGATGGAGAGCATGCTCCCTCCGCTACCAAGTCCACCAGCACCAGAGACCCAGGTGGGGAACAGACAACCCCCAAGAGTCTTCCTGTGCCCCTAAGTACTGGGGATCCAGGTTGGGAGCACAGTCCCCCCAGCGGCTCCTGTGCCTCCCATCTCCCCAAAACAGATCCAGGTGGGGAGCATAGCTTTGCTGGTAGAGGGGACCCAAGCCCAGTGCCCTCCAGTACCAGGGATGCAGACAGAGAACACAGTGCCCCCCCACAGCCTCCCTGTACTGGGGATACAGGTACAGAGCACGGTGCCCCTCACCACCCCCCCAGTACCTGGGATGCAGGTGGGGAGCACTGTGCCCCCCATGGTCCCCCAGTACCCAGGATGCAGGTGGGGAGCCCACTGGCCCCCTGTACCAGGGATACAGGTACAGAGCACAGTGCCCCCCATCACCCCCCCAGTACCGGGTATGCAGGTGTGGAGCCGGGTGCCCCCGTTACCCTCACTACCGAGGATGCACGCAGGGAGTGCGATGGCCCCAGCCCCCGGGATGCATGCAGAGTTGCCCCAGCCCCCCCGGGACTCACCGGTCATCTGGGCTCGCTGGAGGCTCCGCAGGTGCTTGACGGTCATCTCCAGGATGTCGGCCTTCTCCAGCTTGGAATGCCGCGAGCTCTGCGGGCACAGGCGGGGCTCAGACCGGCCCGGCAGCGGCGCCGGCCCCCCCCGCGCCCCCCGCCCCGGGCCCCCCCAGCTTACATCCTTCTTCAGCGCGTCCAGGATAAGCGTCTTCAGCTGCCCCAGGCTCTCGTTGATGCGCGCCCGCCGCCGCTTCTCCATGATGGGCTTGGAGGACTGCAAGAGAGGCGGCGGTCAGCGCCCGGCGCTGCTCCATACGGGACTGCCCGGCCCGGCGCCACCCGGCCCGGCCGCCCTTACCTTCCGGTGCTCTGCCGCCGTCTTGGGCTTGTCGGGCGTCGCGTTGATGCTAGCGGGGGTGGCGGCCACCGGCGAGGCGCTGCTCTTCTCCATCAGGTCGGCCGGCATCCTGCGCCCGCGCCGGCAGCGCCCGCCGCCGCGGCAGC
>JAYKAV010003012.1:280092-326812 GCA_035582835.1 Phoebastria nigripes
CCGTGGCAGGCGCGGCCCCGCCCGCTCCCCTCGGGGGGCGCCGGCTGCCGGCCCCGGGGCGGGCTGCGCTGTGGGGGGCCGCGGCCCTCCGGGGTGATGGCCGGGACGCGGCGGCTTGGGCCCAGCTGTGGTGGCCGGAGCCCAGCTACCGTGTGGCGGGCCTGCCGCGGCCCCCGGTCCCCGCTGCGGTGGCCCGCGTCCTCCCACGGTGCCCTCAGCCTCGCCACGGCGGCCTGGGCCTGCCCACACGCAGGTGCCACCAGGGCCGGGCACCGTCCGCGCCCGGCCGATCTCCGGAGGAGCGTGCGGCGGAGGGCGGGGATGCGGGGTGGCGCACGCGGGGCTGAGGGAAGCCGTTGTTGCGGGTGACGCTCCCCGGCGCTCGCACGCGTGGGTGGCGGCGGGCCCGCAGGTGCGGCGGTGCGTGCGCTGCCATCATCGGGCGAACGCGAAACCGCAGGGTGGTGCCTGTCCCTCGGCCCTGGCCCGGCCGCGCTTCTCCTGCCACCTCCAGCTGGTTCGGACAGTTTGTGGGTTACTTTAAAAAAAAGAAAAGTATTTTGCCTGAGGACTTGAATCTTTTTTTCTCCCTCCGCTTGACTGACTTTCTCACACTCCTGTTCCCATAGTCTGCCAGCTAAGCCTGAGTCATCCTGCCAAGAACTAGACCTGGCCTATTCAAAAATGTGCTCACTCGCTCTTTCTTTCTGTCTCTCTCTCTTTTCTTCTTTTTTTTTGAGTATACACAGTAATGTTTTTCCACCTCCTCCAGTACCTGATCTGCACCTGTACAGGGCCAATCCCACACGTATCACCTGATCTCGCCTTTTCAGAGACCGTGAGAAAAATAAAGTTCAAGAAAGAAGAGACATGTTTGCAGATCTCACCGGTGCAAAGCCCTCGTCTCTGCAGAGGCTTGCCTGCTGAGCTTTCAGAGTTTAAAAAAAGGAAAATAAATAAAAGGGAGAGTGTCATGTTTAAAACTGCAGAAAAGTACAAATCCAGGCTTTCTTCCGGCTCCTTGATGGAGCCACAAGCCTTTTGATTTAAAAACAAAGAGCAGCCTTCAGCATCTAAGATTTAACTTCAGATGAGCAATATTTGACGTAAGCCTCAATTAGCTAGACATTCGGACAAACCTGAGTGAGGAAAAGATCGAGGCTGCACTGGGGAAGTCACTACCGAAAGGCCTTTTCTCAGTTGCCTTTATGGGGAAATCAGAGACAACTGATTAGCATGGAAACTGCAATACATTTCTGGAGAGCCTAAAAAGTTCTCTGGTGGACCAATATTTTTTCTAGTGCTGATACTTGGGTATAGTTGGGGGGGGGGGGGAAATCAAAGCATTCACAATTACTGAGCTGGTGTTCTCCCTCCTGCGGGGATTTGCAAAGGGCTCAGGAAATGCGGAGCTGGGCAGCCCGATCCCTCCCAACCGCGACTGAGAACAGGCTGTAATTATGTCCATGTTTATGGTAGCCGAGGAGCTGCTAGCCGCCTCTAATTGCCGGCAACAGGTCGGTGTCTCTGGGGGATGAGAGCAGGGCAGGCAGCGAGAACCGGCTGTCATTAGGGGTTGCCAGCGCTCGCCCACGCACGGGCCCTGGGAAGTGCCTGGCAGCAGCTCCCTGTGCCTGCGCTCCCGCCCTGCCACAGCCCAGCCCCTGCCCGCTGCAGAGCCCACGGGGAGGGTTTCGCTTTTGGGGCGTGCGAGCAGCCAGGCTGTGGGGCGCTGGGCCTCCAAAAGTGTTGGCTTCTGCAGGGGCTTCCTGCAGTGACAGTGGTGTCCCCACTGCGGATCTCCTCCTCTGCCTGCCTGCTTCTGTGAAGTGCCTTACACATGCGAGGGTTGTGATCCCCAAGCGGAAGCAGGCATACGTGTGAATTCCCCGGGGATCAGGAGAGGAAGGGGAGGATTTACATGGAAGGATGTCACTGGAAATGAAGTGGCTGAGGCCAAGTTTAGGCTGGAAGGAGGTGGTGAAGGGGTTTGTGACTGTTGGGGGGACCTGGAACAGATCCTCTGGGCTTCTCCAGCCCTGCCTTTGCTTGTGAAAGAGGTGTCAAGGGGGAGATAAAGCCCCGAGATAAGGGGCTACCCCAGGGACTGGGGTGTCCCTTGTCCCGCAGTCCTCCGGCAATGGTTTTTTCTTTGCTCGAGCAGTAATCTTGGGTTACAAATTGGGAATTGTCCAAAACATATTTGGGAAGAACCTTTAGACAGTGCATTAGGGCATTACTGACTGGCAGAACATCTTGGAGGAAAAATGTGTTGGCAAGAAAATTTAGATTAGTCCTGGGCACGGGCCCAGGGGTGGGAAGGTGGAATAAAATAGGATGCTGCTGCTGGTGCGACATGCAGGAGGCGAGGAGGTGGCAGGGCTGGCTGTGCCTGCTCTCCGGTCCTTTAGGAAGCAGCCAAGATGAGCAAAATGTGCTTCTAGAGATCTAAAAGCCTTAATATCCAAAGCTTGCAGGATCCTAGGAATACAGAAAATACAAACCAAGTTGCTTGTAAGAGCTGGGGTACAAGCTGGAGCCCAGGAATGGCACACCAAGCCTTTCCCCTTCGGGTCACGGACTGAAATCCTAGCCTGGCTGCAGCTCAAAGTCGTCACCACCCTGAAGGCTGGAAAACAAGTGCTGCGTCTCAGGGACATGTCCCTGGCGCAGATATCTCCTCTGGGCAGCCCCGCACACGTGCCTCCACTCGTGGTCCCCAGCCCAGAAGCTGGTGTGCAAACCATACCCAACTGGCTCCCCTGGGAGGTGTGATCTCAGAAGCTTTGGGCACAGGTTTCAGGTTTTTTTTTCCCTTCCATAAACGTTTGCCAGATCTTTGGGACAAGGTCACTTTCAAACTGACTTCCTCACAAAGCTCCTTAGATGAAGCAAAGCTTTCATGGACGTTGCTCCCCTACACACCGGGTCCTCGTGGTAAAAAGGGCAGCTTTCATGCAGCAGTGTCACTGCCCGGCCCCTCCCGATGGCAGGAGYAGCTCACTGGGTAGGACAGCAGCCTGGTTTTATGGCAGATCCTGCCCTCCCCTTTCCACTGGGACCCATTTCCCAAGGGCCTGCTGAGCCCCAGGGTGCTGATGCTGGCAGATGAGTCTTGGGGGGGCTTGCATGACGGCTGCTCCCCCAGTGAGCGCGTGCCTTGCAGGAGCTGGGCTCTTTCAGCTGTTCCCTGGCTGCTGCCGCAGAGAAGAGGCTGAAGTGTTTATTCATTTTACTCCTCGCTGTGTGAGTCAGGCTGGGTGTGGGAGAGTTCTGGCCATTCTGCGGCAACACCCCCTGCGTTGCGGGGGCATCTGTGGGCTCCAGGAACTGGTACCCTTCCTTCTATTGCCCACATGGCCAGGCAGGCATCCCTGGGAATGGTGCAGGAAACTGTGGGATGAAGCAGCAGAGGCTCTGCTGGAGTAGCAAAGTACCACTCCAAGAAACTCCGATGTCGCTAAGGACAGGGATTGAAGAACCATTTTCATCTCCTCATCCCATCCCAGCACAGGCTGGAGCACAGCTCTGCATCGAGGAGGGCTCTGGCACAAGAGCCAGGATACCTGGATCTCTTGCTAAGCTGATTCCTCTTGGCAGGCTCCTATCCTGCTGAACCAAGGAAATGCTGCTGGGGAGCTGGCAAGGAGGGCATTTTGGCAGCTGTGAAATGCCACCCATGTGGATGGGAATTCCTTTCCTGCCCTGATACCCATGGTGTTACTTCAGAGATGGCTGGTTGGGCTGGAGCAGCCGCGTGTGCTAATGGGCATGAGATGGTACGGCCCCAGCTTTCCCCTTTGCGCCCTTGCAGAGCCCCGGCTCCAGCCTCATCCTCTGCTGGCAGCGAGGGCTGGGCGCTGGCAGGCGCTGCAGCTGGGAACAAGCACTGGGAACATCCCCAAATTGTTTGCAGGGCTTGGACCTGTATCTGCCACTGCCATTGCCAGCCGGAGGCTGGGAGCTGCCTTACATCCTTCTCTTAGAGATGGTCTTTCCATGTGACATGACTGGAGTTCACCGGACCATGAATTTGCAGTCTGCTGGTCGTGACAGGGCAGTCCTGCTCCAGCACAACAGCCGGTTATCTTTTGCAAGATACAGCAGCTCCAGGCAGAGGGACATACAGCTGAGCCTGCATCCCTCTCCAGAGAACCAGAAATAAATGCGCAGTCACTGCTGCACTCCAGAGAGGAGGAGAGTCTCTCGGCTGTCATCCTCTCCCCGTGTGGTGGAAGGTGTTGGCAGTGACAGCCGAGTTATTTATTTATTAAGATCCCACTTGTGTTGCTGCCTGAGGCTGCTGTCTCTGTGCCTGAGCTGTGCTGCCTGCATGCTTGCAGGGCACGGGGAGATGCTGCAAGCCGTGGAGCCTGGGTACATATATAAAAATACTGTGACTTTGGCAATGGTGGGGATGGAGGAGGCATGCAGGGCTCGTTGGCACTGAAAATGTCCCTGTCCCAAATACTGAGCAGAAGGCACCCTCTTTAGAGCCTCCAGGTGAAGGTGGATGTGCGTCAGCTCCACATCCACTGAGTCCAGCACCCAGCCGCGTTGCTGCAGCACTCGTGTGCTGAGCCGTATGTGATCCCTGGCATGCCATGGCTGTAGGAAGCCCCGCAGGCTTTTCCAGAACACGGCTTTTAAGTCAGATCAGACGAGCAGTGCGGCTTGCAGCCCAGCTGTGCGCAGCTGGATCGGTGCGGCTGGGGGGTGGGAAGATGCAGGCAGGAGCGTGGCGAGGTGGGAGCCTTGCCAGCCGTCCTCGGCGCAGGGAAACCGTGCCTGGGTGCGTCAGCGTGCCGTCCAAGTCCTGGCACACGAACCCTTCTGTGCCCCCTCTGCCCTCTTCCCCTGGCCCCRCTGGCACCCGCAGCCGAGGGCAGGTGGGAGCCATGGCAGGCAGCTCCCTGGGGACTCAACCTTCACTAACTGCAGGCTCATAAATCCCATGGGGCCAGCCCTTGACCGCAGTGTCTGTGCTCCTCTGCAGAGTGATCAATCCATTTTCCAACATGATTCCTTCTCCTTAGCATTAATCAGACCAAGAAAGTAGCCTGGACTGATCACTGCCCTGGAGCTTTCTGTTAAATTCACCAGCTGATCGTCATCTCTTATTCCTGATGCCATGAATTTGCCACGGGAAGAGGGTGTGTAAACTGCACGTTATCCTCAAAACCCTGGCAACCACGGTGGTGCAGCAAGAACATATTTGGGACCTTTGAGAGGTGCTGCGACAGGCAGCCCTGCCTCACGCCGGGAAGCTCAGCTGGGGGCAGTGYGGGCAGGCGGGCAGGACGGCCAGCACAGGGGCTGTTGTGCCCCACCGAGGGCAGGGACAGAGGTCTCAGCCCCCCTGGTCTGAGCTGGTCCCGGAGCCCTTGGGTCACCAGGCATTTCCCCTTGACAGATGGGATCGGTGACAGCTTGCCACCCTCCCATTTCCATTATTCCCGTATCCATTTATTCAAGAAAACACAGGATACTTCAGGGTGCAGTGCTTTGCCACTGCAGAATAGAGCCTTTGCACAGCCAGCGTCTTTCTTGAAGTGGTAAGTAGATGGACCCTGATAAATCCAGGGTACGATGAATCATTTGCACTTGGCGCCTGATGTCCCCGGTGTCTTCAGTTTTGTTACAGCTTGGCAGCGTTACGGAGAGAATTAGCCTATCTCACTAATATTTTAATGTATATATAATTTGAATGCTGCATTCCTAAAATCAATATTCATTATTCAAGGTGATAGCAGAGCTAAAATTAGTCCTTTAGCTATATCAAGAATATCAGGATGATCGTATGTTATTAGGATTAGCGACCTCATGAAGACAYGCGTCTTCATACACGTGGGTAGGGCAGCAGGGCACGGTGCTAAGCTGCGTGGCAGTGCACCCTCAGCATCATCCCTGCCACCTCTCTGGGGAGCCAGATTCTGCCCTGCCTCCTGCCTGCGGCAGTCCCGGTGAGCCACCTGAATTACACCAGAGTTAAGCTGCGGCTGCAGGTGAGGCGATCTGGGGCAGTGTGCCAGGGGGACACAGGGACAGTGGATTTTTGCTTATTTTTCTGCCCAGGGCAGAAATCACCCTCTCCCTGAGTGGGAGGTGGTGATTTAAAATCCTCAATTTACACATTTTGACAGCAGAGCGGGCTGTGTGCTAGGATGGACTGGTTTTCTCCCTTATTTTCCTTCCTTCTCTTGCTGATTTGCAGCCAAGCCCCTCCATTAGCCCCTTGGCCACTGACATGCATTAGGAAGGAGTGGGATTTTGGGAAAACTACTGTGCATTCTCCATTTGCTTTGGTTACGCATGGCCGCACGTGTGCCAGTCCAGAGCTGTGTGCATGTCTTGGTGCTGGAGATCATGCTGGAGAAGAGTTTTTCTCGTACTAGCTAATATGAGAGGAGAAAAGGTGGAGATCTTTTACATGTGAGTCAAGAATTGATGTGTTACTAATTGCTGTAATAGAAAATATTATCCCTCAGAGGATGTTGTTATTTTATAAACAAGGGGATAATTTACAGCTCAATTACTTAAATCATGTGTTAATTGCTAAGCGTAATGAATAAATACATTTGCAAGTACAACATTTAATTTGCACAGATTCCAGTAGTCTAGGCATTATTTGATAAGTAATCTGGAATGTCATATGAAATGGCATTTATTTTCACATGTAATCCAAAAGATGAAATATCCTGAAATGAGATTTCAAGGGCCTTGTCCTTCCTCCCCTGCAACGAAGGGCAGCGTTTTCATCAGCTGCCTTAACAAATGCGTTCAGGCTGCCTGGGAGTACAGGGGAAGGCAGGAGTCCTCCAGGAGCGACAGAGAGAGCAGAGTAGCAAACCTAGGTTCATGCAGGTGCAATTTTTTAATACTACAAAATGCAAAGAGAGAATATAGAGACAAAAACTGGGGACGTCTGCGGTGGGCTGGGAGGCTTCACATCAGCGTTAGCTGATGGCAGGATGACTGCGGGGCTGTGAAAAACACAGGCAGGACCTGAGGAGGTGAGCGGGGAGTACTGCTGGCAACAAAAGGGAGGTGTTAGTGCCACGGCCTGAGCACCAGCGAGACCTCGGCTCTGTGCAAGGATGCGAACAGAAGCAGCAGCAAATAAACCCAGCAAGGGGGGTTTTTGCAGCCCACTGCTGGCCGTGCACGCCCGACAGCCTCTGCTCGCTTTGCAGGAGGCTGCAGGACCTTGGAGGCTGCGGGACTTTGTGCCTGTCGCAGGCAGGTCCTGTTCTGCGGGGCGTGAGGAGCCCTGCCTGCTGCCTGCCCGCTGCTGCGCTGGCTGCCGGAGCCAGGGCCGGCTGCCACTGCCCCAAATAAGAGGCCCTGCAAACAGCAGGCACCTGCACTTCGGTTGCTCCTCTTGAATAATCTTGGGCTACTGGTGCCCTTTTGCAGGCTCATATCTTTATTGGAGGCTGTTAAAGCCAAACCTCCCAACAGCAATAACATGACTACAAAGCATTTCTGAGAAAAAAGTACGTGGGAATAAGGGAGATACAGAGATCCCAGCCAATTTCAGTACAATACAAGTCTGAAGTATCCTTATAAAGTTAACAAGTCAAATTTAAATGTATACAAGGCTCAGGAGCATACAGGAAACAGGATCAGCCAAACCTTCAAAGGCACATCATTGTCTTTCAGAAAGTCCACTGAAAGGCTCATGCCATAAAAAAGGTGTATTCACATGGCTGGTACAGTGATAAACCCGGTGGAGAAATGCCAGTAGCCAGAGTGGGCAGGGATGCTCCCTGCAGGGATGTTACAGCGGCCCAGTCAGTTGTTATGGAGCGCTTTGTCCTGCTGTTGCCCCACAATAAAATGGGGTTCTCCTGGTGTAAATCTGGGGAGAGTTTGGCAGGTGATTTCCTCTGAGGCAAGCAGCGACCCTTACCGCTGGCTTTACAATAGGCGAGCCAGCCTTTGCAATCCCACTGCTGGAGAGAGGTAAGAAAGTGCCTTGCCCGGCACTGTCTCCATCACACTCCTGAGCAGCACAAGCTGCAGCCAGGAGCGCAGCACACGGTGGTGAAGTCCCTGTCCCCTGGGACATAAGGAGGCATCCCACCCTGGATGCCACAGGCAGGAAAGGACGAGGAAAGAACTAGAAGAGGCTGCTTGTGCTGCATGCCCAGGAGCTTGCCCCTGCTTTCTCCTCGGAGCCGAAGCACTTGTGGATTCGGAGCGTGTCTGCTGTAGGCACCAGGAGGACAGCTTGTTTCAGCAAGGGGAGCTGGAGGGGACCTCGCAGAGTGTTGCAATGTGGAAACCGTGCCAAAAGGTCTCAAGCCTGCCCCTATTTAACTCCTTTAAGTACCAGATTAATAGCCAAATGTGCTCATGAAATGCCAAAGACCTGGAGTTCATTCAGCCTGCCTGGGTGGTGTCAGCATGGCCAGCTTACCATGCCTGATCTTTCCGTCTCCGGTGTGTTATTTGTGGACAGCAGGCTATATTCTGCCTTCATCATGTGCTGTTGTGTGTTTATACATTTTACCCATCTGTTTGAAAGCAAGAAGTGATGCCACATGACTTAAGCAACCAGCCACGCTCTCTAAATAGCAAAGCATCCAAGCAAGCTAGATTGCAAACCCTCCAAGGGCTGCAGTAGATTGGCATAGAAGTGTCAAGAAAATGCCCTGCCACAAAGACATTGGAAAAATCAAGGTCATTTCATGGCTTGTTTGTGAGCGGGAAGCAAAACCACCCCAATGTGGTGCCTCAGAAGAGGCCAGCAGATCTGGGATGCGTGTTGCAGGACCCGGCGTGCAGGAATTCATGAACCATAAGGCCTTGTCAAAAATAATTTTTAAATGAAATGCAGTGTCCTAGCAAAACACGTCTGAGACATAAAACAAAACCAAAGTACAAAATGTGGCGTTTAAAGGCTGGATTCTGTCTCAAGTGAATAGAAGCCACATGCATCCATCTGAGATCAGATTTTGGCCTGATTTGAAACTGTGCTCGCGGAGGCTGCAGCGAGAGCAGGCAGAGGAAGGCTCCATCTCCTTTTACAATCCTCTAGACCAGACCAGCCTTTCTGTGCTTCCCCGAGAGTGAAAAGGCTTCTGACACCAGCCCCTGTGTGCGTTAGCTCCCTGGCTGCGGCATGGAGGGTCCCGGGGCTGCACCGGGCAGCACAGCGGCTCAGCTGCCCGTTCCACACTATGTGCAGGCAGCAGCGAGGCTGCTTCCACCTGCCTGAAAGTGGGGTCCAGACCTGCACATCTGTGCCTGCGCTGCCTGGGGCGGGTTTGGGGCTGGTGAGCTCCCAGTGACACCACCGTGCACTGAGTCTCTTGCAAAAGTGCCRGTACCGAGGCTTAACCTTTATTAATTGGGGAAAGGAAGAAATAATGCTGGCAAAATATTGTCAAATACTTCAAATTAATGATTAATTCTAGACGGAGTGATACTGTTTGATGTGGTCTTTGCTGGTTTAAACAGGAGAAGGGTGATTCACTCTAAAGGAATTTATAAAAACACAAGTATTTGCTCATGGACAATAAATACTGGGGCAGATAAAAAGGGGGATGAAGTGTTCGGCATCGTGATAGCAACTCCGCTCGAGAAAACTTTTGACCTTCTCACATCTTAAATCAACACGCCCTCTCCTCGCTCTCCTCCGGGCCTGCCCTTRAGGCCGAAGGGACGGGTACGTGGGAGCGCACCGGGCTTGCTGCGGGCTGCGTTGCCGGCAGGTCCCCCCGTCTCCCTCTCGTCCCCGCAGAGAGGCTTGGGCACCCGCCAGAGCCTGGCGAGGGGCACGGGGCAGCACCCGACAGCAGTTTACACAATCTGTGTACACAGCGTCATCTGTCAATTTGCCTGTTGTAAATGTAAGTGTATAAACCCGGCACTGAAGCTGCTGCGGTTCACAGAGCTGCCCCACCTGGGAAGCTGAGATTTACGCTGCCTGCTGGTGAGTGAGGCATCCCGTCCTGTCCCCTCCCGTCCCCTCCTGTCCCTTCCTGGCGCGGGCAGGCCGGATGCTCAGGAGAGATGGCTGCAGGCAGCAGAGAGCCCATTAATAATCCAGACGGAGCTGCAGCAGAGGCGCCGGCAGCGCTACGCGTGCCCACAGCACCTGACAGCCGTCGGATGTGTACCTGAAGGAGGGAGCTTGCTATCTACCTTTCCCGTGGGAATACGATACAGCCAGGATAACCCCTGGACCTCACTGGGGCTCTGCCAGTACCATTAAAGTGTTGATGTCCGCTGATTACCCTGCCACGATGCTGGTTTTATTGAGACAAGATTAGCCACTYGCATTTTGAAGGGAGGCCGGGTGCACATTGTCACTGGCTGTCCCCTGCTGGGAAGGGCTCTGGAGCCTCTTTTCTGGGCTTCGCTTCTTTACAAAAATCTAACTATTTTTGCCCTAAAAATAACAGCACAGGGGTGAGCACGGGGAGCAGACGGGGCAAAGTCCCTGAGCTTGTGTCCAGCCTGGCCGTGGGTGCTGCAGGGTGGCCGGCGGCGCGGGGTGGCCCTGGTCACAGCACCTGGCGGTGCGGGGCTGATGGAGCGGAGCCAGTGGTACCCACGGAAGGCTGAGCCCCTACCTGCGGCCGTTCCCGCGGCATCGCCTCGCAGGCTGTCAGCGAGCCTTTCATCGCAGACCCTACTGACATCATCCTTTCCAAAACACCTGAGCTCCTCGTGGTCCCTGTGCTCATAACACTTGGAAGTGACAGCGGCTTCTGGTTTCAATTAACCTAGGGGCAGTTTGGGGACTATCTGATTGCACAGGAGTGGAGGGGAGAGGAGAAAAGGCCTTTCCGAGCAGCGGCGATGGAGTGTGTGGGTGAGGAACTTCTGAAAAAAGCAGATGGTTTCTCTCTTTCCTTCCTCCTCCTTTTCCTTGTCTTTTTTTTTCCCCCCGAATTCTGTGGAACAGGCAACCCAACAGCACATTTTTCACTATCAAAGCTTTGCTGAAGGGAATTCTCCACTGCTATTTCATTTCTTCCTGATGTTCACAGATCGTAAAGCAAATGTTCTCTGGAGGACAGGGAGAGCAGATCTGTCCCAGGGTCACAGCAGAGGACCGGCCCAGCACCCTTGGTGCACGACAGCCTTTCCCCAGGAGTTGGCAGCCAGGGGAAGCGCGCACACATCTGCCTTTGGATGCTGGGTACCAAACACGGCACTGCAGCCAGCCGCTGCCAACACGGGAATCTGGGACACACAGAAGTTTGCAGAGGTCCGTGACCTCCACCTTGGACATCTGCACAAGGATAATGGCCATGAGCGGAGGCTGCTTGCAGCAGGGGAAAGCAGGCACCAAAGTCCCCGGGCTGGCCCCGCTAACTAGGTTTGCTGGTGCTGTCCTGGGAGGAGACGCACTCAGCAAAGGCAGGTCCCACCTGGAGCCTTCCTCCCGCAGCCTTTCCACGGTCACACAGCAGCCAGGGATCCCAAAACTTGTGTCTCTGGGAGGGAGGAAGCCATAATCCCATGAAATCCCAGCCCACAGTGTGCCGGTCCCTTAAATTACTCTCACTCGTGTGCAACATGTTCAATGCCTTTTGGAAGAAAGGTAGTTAAAGGAGGGGGTGTACATGGAAAATAAGATTGAAGAGCAGACAGGGCTAGAGAGTTCTGTCATGCTAATCTGAGATAGGCATTTTTAAGACACCATTTTTAGACCTGGCAACGCTAGTTGATTGCTGTCCCCTGCAATGCATGGCAGCGCTGGCCGTGCCATGGGAAGATGCTCTTTGAAAAGGAGGAGTGAGAATTCAGCCCAGGAGCTGCAGCACAGGGAGGGCCAGGAGTGAGGGATGGCGGCCTGTTGTGCTTGGAGGGTTGTGGGAGGACACTGACGGCTCTGGTCTTCTTTCACCAGTGACTTGGACACAAAAAGGGAGCATTTACTTGCAAAATGTGTTTCCCCAGCCAGGAAAGTGAGATGTGGAGGCCAGCATGGGGCCGGGAGCCGCTGCCCGGTCCCCCGGGGCTGCATGTGAGGGCAGGCGGCCGGACAATGTGCTCACTACACACGCATGACCAACTCAGAGGAAGAAAACTGCAGAAAGGAATGACAAAACTGCCAGGAACACAAATGGGGCTGAAATGATCACTGGGACCAGGAGGGTCTGGAGCAACTCCCAGCAGGAGCGGCAGCAGCCAGAAAATAACCTCATTGCTTGCTGGAGCCTGAGTCACACGTGAGAGGGATGAGCTGGCGTGGGCTGGCGAGGGACGGGCGTCCCCCGCGCTGTGTCTCCACGGCCTCATTCACCACCGCTCGTGCAGGAGCACAAGCTCGCTCCTCGCGGTGAGCCTGCGGAGGAGGCGCTGGAGGCAGAGGTGAGGAGCAGCCAGCCCTGCGGGGTTTATCACTGGCTATGTGTTGCACTTGTCACCTCTGACATCAGCTCTATTCCTTGAAGATGTTCCTTGCCTAAGGAAAAGGCACTTACAGGCTCTATACCCCGGATGGTGAACGGCAGAGACCCTGGATTGGCATGTGGGTTGCACTGAAGGGATGGCGCACAGTGATGCCACCCCACACCGTGATGCTGCCGGTAGTGCAGAGCCACAGTGCTGAGCTGGGTCTGTCCCCACGTCCCGGGGGTCCAGGGAGCTGCTGACCCAAATATGGCAGGTTTTGGGTGAAAGCAGGCTATCTCTGAAGGTGCTCCAGCCCCGCGCCCCACGTGCCCTGGGGATGCCCGGCCAGGACGAGGGCACCGCTCACCTCTTCCCCAGCTGCACCCTGGGGACCCATCCAGCCCCCCCCCCCGAAACTGGGAGCAGGGGTCGCGGGGTGAGGATGGCCACAGGGCTCGCCAGCAGCCCGGCACAGCCTGACGGGGCCTGGAGCTGGCCAAGCCAAAGAGCTGATGGTTTTCACACCCCGTCAGCCTGATGAACGGCTCCACTTCCTTGGCACTCAGCGCCTGCAAGGGTCAATTACAGCGATTACTTCAAGGAGTCAAACTGGCTGCTGGCAGTGCTGGAGAAAATCTTTGTTTCGGGTTTGGCTTTGTCACGGGAAGGAAAGAAGTGCCTGGGTGTGTGGCGGGGAGTGAAAGAGCCTCTACTGTATGTGGGGCAAAAGTCAGGGGTGTTTGGGGGCGAGGAGGACTCCCCTGGGGCCAGTTGCCCTGTTCTGCTAGCGTGACTCTGAGCAGCAGTCGGGGCTTGGGCAGCCCCCAGCCCTCTCAGTGACTCGAGGAGGGCCTAAAAGTAGCCCAGCGGTTGTAGGGAGAAGCTAACGAGGCAGTTAGTGATGGAGAAAGCTTTCAAAAGTGGACATGGTGCTGTAACGTGAGAAACAGAAAAGAGCAAAACCCTGGCAAGTTAAAAGTAAAGTCACAAGAAAGGTGATTTAAAAGTTTGGGGAAGAACTTGCTGAAGGTATTAGAAGCTGAAAATAAGCACGTTTGCATATGTGCCAGGAACAGGAAACCAGCCAGCAAGCCGGTGCAGGTCCTGGATGATGGAGGCACGAACAGAGCACCCAGGGAAGGCAAAGCCTCAGCAGAAAAGCTGAGGGGTGGTTTGAAGATTGGGAAGGATGCTCAGGCAGTGCCCCTGCAGCAGCTTTCCTGCAGGGCTATGCCGGGGGGCCCTCCGGCCTGCTGGAGACGTCTTCCAGCAAAGCGAGGAGCTGCGGAGTGGCACGTGTCCAGGATGAGGCAATGCCAGCCCAGCTGGGGTCAGTACCTGGCCCCTTCTGCCAGCCTGGGGCAGAGGGTGGGGAAGGCGACACGAGCCGTAGCCAGAGGGGCTCAAGGGATGTCACAGGCAATTTGGGAGAAGTCAACTATAACAGTCTGGGTCAATACAGTGCTTGGGGAAGACTCAACACCACCTTGCAGGAGGAAGCCACGCCTTGCAAATCAGCCAGGTCGCCGAGCATGGGGAGCAGAGCGATGCGCCGGTCATGGGGCAGCAGCACTTCCAAAACAGTTTTGCCTCTCCAAAAGCCCCTGAATGCCTGAAGGGCTGGAGGGACGTTTGCCTTGCAGGGAGAAAACAACTGGTTAAAAGACTTGGGGTCACCAAATGTAAAGCTGACTGCTGAGCAGGAGCTCACAGTATTAAACTTCAGGCTGGTAAACTGGCAGATGAAATTCAGTATTGATAAAGGCAAAGCAACAACCCACAGAAAAGCAGCCCTAACTAGCCATGCAAAACGCTGACCTCCTCTTCAGCGATGCTGGGTGGGAGTCAGGACAGCAAGCGTAATGCATGATTAGGAAAGGAAGAGAGAACAACTAAATAGATCCTCCTCTTGAGTATTATGTGCAGCTCCTTCTTCTCAAAAAGGATGTAAGGGGAATAAAGGAGTATGAAGAAAGGCCTTAAGGATGCTTGGGAGTRGAATTTGGAGGCATGGTGAGGAAAGATCGGGAAAGATCAGATGTCCCAGTCACATAAGCTTGGAAKAGCTGAAGGGAGATGATAAAGGTCCCAGGAGCCAGAGTGACAGGTGGATGGAGAGCTGGCATCAAACTGGGAACAGAGAAATCATGGTGAGAACAAGTCCAAAACAAAGAGGAGGAAGCCCTTGCCTTCCCCAGGCACTGCTCAGCTGCGAAACCCTCTGCCACAGGCTGTTGTGGCAGCCAAAAGCACACAAGGTGGGGAAAGCTGCGCCCACTGATGCTCTGAGTCAGCCTGACACACCGACTGCAAGCAGCTGGGATGGAGCTTGCTCACACCCGCCCCGCTGCCCTGCTCCCTGGCCAGCCCCGTACCTGCCACCAGCACAAGCGGGGTGCTGGGGGCTGGCACCGCTCCCGCAGGAGCAGGAGTATTTTGGCACCTGGTGCACTGCAAGCTGGCGATCCTTGGCCTGGGAAAGCGGTGAAGGAACCAGAATACTAGACCATAAGGCTGAGCTGAGCACACGGAGGCACCTTGTGAGATGCAAAGAGTCGGGCAGGGAGCTGTGTCCTGGTGCTTTGCTTCCCATGTGCTGCGCTCCGGCTCTGAGCTGCTGGGCAGAAATCCTCCCCTGCCTGCCACTGCTGCCTCTGCTGCACAGTGCCTTTGCCCCTCCCTGGCTTTTATGAGCAAGAATTGACCAAGATTTTCTCTGTCAGATTGAAAAATATCTTGAGTCAGGAAGAAAAAGAAGCTGAACCTGCCTCTGCATTGCACCGGGGCTGTCCCGGACGTCTGGGCTGCGGGTGCTGGATGCACAGCCTGGTGCACCTGCAAGCAGAGTGAGGTGGTGGGGCAGCAGGGCTYGGCTGTCAGGGCAACGCGTGGCTTTTGGCAAGCTGTTTTTTTCTGGTGCAAAGCCACTTGCTGCCTATAAGGCTGGCCAGCCCACCTCTGAACCTGGAGCACCAGCAGGAGAGCTCAGCATCCTCCGCAGCTCCACACCAGCATCCAAGCCCCCCAAACGCCCAGCTGCAGGCAGTCCCCCGGGCTCCTCCTGCCTGCAGCAGGCAGCCTGGCCAGCGCCCGCGCCCGGCACCCTGCCACCCACCCCGGCTGCCGCCCCCGCCGCTGTCCCGCACGCGAGGGCCGGGGGCAGAGGCCTGGCCGCCGGCAACGCTCGCCCTTCGGGGTGCGGGCCAGGGGTGGGATTTGTGGAGATTATGCTGGAGGAATTACAAAGGAGCAGACTTTCCCACAGACGCTTCAATTGCCGCTCTGAGAAAGTGTGTGAGCTGAGGCGGCCCGCCTGCCTCACGGTGCTTTGGGGAACGCACAGGAACAGCACACACGGTTTTTAATAATTAAGTAACTTTAATTGTCCTGGGAAAGCAGCGCTTGCCTTGGGGCACTCTGTGCAAACTCATAATTAATGTTACCGGGAGAGATTACGGGAAGGAGAACTGAGAAATTATTCACTTTTGCTTTTTAAGCCTCTCCGTGTTAAAGCTGTATTATCCCCCAGTTTAAAGCCTCATTTAGCTGTGAAGAAAACCAGTGTACTCGCRGGGGGAGGCAGGGGGAAGGAAGGCAAAGCACCCTGACAAATTACAAACAGCCGCGCCAGGCTCCGCCGACAGCTGTGGCGGGATGGGAGCCGGCGGCCGGTGTGGCTGGGAGCATCCCGGGTGTGCCGAGCAGCACCGTGGCGGAGAGCCCGGAAGAGTGAAGGATGCTCGTCATCAGCCTGGGCCCCAGGCCGGCGTGTGTGTCTAATTCCCATGTGCACCTTCTTGCTTGAAGGCTCCAAAGGCAGCTGCCAGCRCAGGAGCTGCCAGACGGTACCGGGGCAAAGGCTGGTCTCTCCCGGTCCCCCCCAGTAGTGCACCAGAGGGCCAAATCCYGGGGAGCCTGAATTTGGCAATGCGCAACCTCCTCCTTGGAGTCAGAGGGTGACTAGCCCTTTGTAAATCCCATTTATTCCAAGTAAATAAAATACGTTTCAGCATCCTAAACCTGGCCGCACTCCTCCGCCACGACCTGCTCCCAGTCCTCCCAGGGCCGGTGCTTTCCTGCGGCAGCACGTCCCCTGGCTCGGCCATGCAGCAAGCAAGCGCTCCTCCRGAACGTGCCTGGCGTGGGCAGCCAAAGCCGGGCATGTCTCAAGCAAGCTAAGCCCCGGAGCCCCCCAGAGCCCCCCGGAGGCCCCAGCCCTCCTCCCCAGGCAGCTGCCTGCCTCTCAGGGGCTGCTGAGCTGGGAAGGATTCATTCAGCTCACAAGTGATGCTGCGAGCCAGCGTGGCCCGAGCCCCATGGGGAGCCCAGTTGACAGGCTTTGCCGGCACGGCACAAAGAGGTGGGCAGTGACGGAGGGATGCAAATCCTTCCCGGTGTGTGCGTCGCCTGGGATCCGTGGCGCTTGCTGGTGCGTTTCACCCACTTTAAAACCAACAACCTATTGGACTGGAGCGGCTCTTTTCTTTCTTTTTTTCCTTTCTGTTTTTTTTTTTCCTTCCCCCCAAAGCAAATCACTGGACTCACACAGGACGCAAGGTATTTTACTCTATAGAAATCCTTTTTTCAGGCAACTATGTCAAGAATGTTTTCATACTTTGGCCTGGATGGGAAAAAAAAAGGGCTTAATCCCCTGAGATGGTTATTTCTCTGAAAACAGACATGCAAATGCTGGACTTGTCAAACCTTAAAATGTTTTCTTTATTCAGGGAATTACTGCCTGCCTGCTGAGCCCGGGTAATGCTGACAGGCTAAGCCCGGGGCCTTGGCAGCAGAGCATGCAGAGTGTGGGAAAGGGCGGCTGAGGCACGCGCCAGATAAGATCGTACAATAAATGATACAGCCCTCCGGAGCACACGGCCACTTTCATATGCAAACAGGTCTCCCCGGTATACACACACACACACACGCACACGCACACGCTTCCTGGGCAGGGTGCAGCACCTTGCAGCACACCCGGGCAGACGCACCCGCACATGCATGCCCACGGCTGCACGGCTGGCGGGGCAGAGCATCGCAGCGCCAGGGGCTGCAGGGGTGGCGGGATGCGGGGGGATGCAGGGGGACACAGAGTGGGTTTTGCTCAGCACGGTGAGCATCCCAGGTGCTGGAGGAGGAGGGATCTTCCCAGTGACCCATAGTCCGGCCAGACATCTTCCCTAATCGTCCTGTCATGCCTCAGTGGCTGCATTTCGGCGCTGCTGGTGCCTGGGTTCCTGTCACAGCTGGGGGGGGTGGCTTGCAGACCCTGCTGGAGCCCTGCGAGGAGGGGAAAGTCATCATTTAAGCACTTTGCTAGTTCTTTCTTCTGAGTGTGGGGTAAAACCTGGCAACAGGACCCAAATGGCTCAGAAGGGAACAAAGGCGATCCAAAATGCACAGGACTTTTAATTGCATTTTTTTTAAGCTAGTGTGTTGCTTTTGACCTAAGTGAGGCTTTTTGGTGCACGTGCCTGGGGCTGGGCAATGCAGCCACAAGTTCTGCCCTCTGACAGGGATTCATTTCTAAACAGAAGCAAAGAGCGTGACCCCGCTGATAGGAGCGGCAGGACCAATGGTGCCATGTCCCTGCTGCTCATGGGAGCAGCGCCAGCCTCCCCCCAGGGAGACACAGAGCCCTCGCTTGGGCCATTTTTGCTTTCTTTGCAGTGTGAAAACCTGATTCAGCCGGGGCGCAGGCGGGCAGGAGGCTGGTGTGAGCCTCCCTCAAGCCCTAAGTGTGGCACCTGCACATTTATTTTAATAACCCAGTGCCTGGCGATCCGCAGCAGCCAGCGGAGAGCAGCCGTCATGGGTGATAGCGCTGGTGGGTCACACAGCCGGCCGCAGCTAATGACCCGTGCTCCGAGCAGCACCGGGATAGAAACGATGGCTGCTGAGCTGCCGAAAGCACAGCGAAAGCCACCGTGGGAGGGAGCTGCGACAGCAGCAGCACTTGGAGCCAAAACGGGCTCCCTTGGGGAGCCAAGTGCCACCYGAGAGCAGTGCTGGCACCAGCCTGGGCCTCCATGGGCTGCCGACGGCCACGGTCACCCTCTCCCATACCATCGTGGCAGCATGTCCCGCTCTGACACCACCACCCACGTGTGCTGCTGGGACATGTTTTGTGGGGAGCATCACTAAATTAATCTCAGCACAGCTCCTCCTAACCTGAGCTTAGCTTTTGGCACGGTTATGGTTGCATTTTCAGGGCATGCAGGAGCCTGAGTGCGGGGGCAGAAGGCTGCTGAGCACATGAGAGGTGGCAAAAAGAGGTGGCTGGTGATGGATGGCTGCCCCRCGCACCCCCAGCACCCCGCACGCTCACAAATCACAGCTCCTCACTCCTCGCTGCTCTCAAGGTAGCTGGGAAAGGGGGAGAGAGAGGGCGGGGGATCCTGGCGTCTTACTCCCAGCTTAATACGGTGCATTCACACAGATAATCTGTCAAAGAAAAAATGAGCCAACAAGCTATCTATTCTTGTCTGCGCTATTTTCCCATGTCAGGAACAGGCTGGGCTGAAAAATGTAGGTTTCCCCTTTCATCTTGCCTTTCAGAGCCCCTGAACAAGATGCCTTTCTTTGCCAGCGCTCGCCGAGGAGATCTTGCCTCGAAGAGTGGAAAAAGGGGCTGTCTTTTTTTTTTTTCTTCTTTTTTTTTTTCATATCTATGCCCAGGCCATGCCACTGGCAGGGAAGTGGAGTAGCTTTTATTTTTCCTGGGAAGTGAGGGTGCCGTGCCGATCCCCCCCTTGATCTCCCACTGTTGTTACTGTCTCCACCAAGCTGAATGGGGGTGACAACAAACATTTCCCTTCCACTGCTGGGAGATTTTATTTTTAACTTGAAAAGAAGTGCCTGGGGAGGGAGGCAAAAATAACATTTCCGCAGGTTGGAGGCCCCAGTGAATGAGAGACAAGTGATGAAACGCTGCCGCATCCTCCCCTCAGCCATGTGGTGCCAGCGCACCAGTGCCGGACACCCAGCAACACCCATCCTTTCACGAGTGCTGCCATACCACTGTGATTAACTCACATTTCTCTGTCTGTGCCTCTCCCCTCCATCCCTCCTCCCCGTCCCAGCCGGCTCCGGCAGGGCTGCCTGTCCCTGCCAGCCGGGCACGCCGCGGTGGAGCCTCCTCTCCCCCATGCCTGTGGGGTGGCAGGCAGCACCAGGGGCAGGCAGGGGATCCACACGCCTCGTCTTTACAGGGCGGTGGCAATGCTCGCCCTCCTCTGTCCGGGCATCTCAGGCTCGCGTGCTCTTTTTATACAGTTGCTTTGGTCTAATAAAAGCAAAAAAATGTGTTTTTATAGGCTTTGTGGTCTGTCTTTCATTAATCACATTTCTTTGCGTACTTGCTAGTTTGTTCTACTTCAGTGACTGGCAGCGGCCACCAGCTCTCCAGCCGCGTGGGCTGTTCTGCTGGTGTATGTTGATTTATGGAAGTGGTTTTCAAAAAATAATATTTGAAATGGCCAGGTAACAGCCAAGTGCAGGGAGAGGACATATCGGCAGCACTCGTATAGCAGCGATCCAGCTCTCTGGTTTCTTGTAAAAGCAAATACTTTAAAGGGTTTTAGGCTGTTCTGCTTCCTTCACTATTTTGAGAAGGACTAAAAATCATGGTCCCCTTTGCCATGGTTTCCCTGGCCTGGGGATCACATGTGGCAAGCAAATGACTCTCTGAGACCCATTTAGTGGTGCCACTGGAAGCTTTCATTATTCTATTTTTTTTAATGTATCTTTTTGAAAAAAGAGGTGGATGCTCTTGCCTCCTCCCAGTGCAGGAAAGCAGGAAGTTGGGCTGTATCCCCCAAGTCTTGGAGGAGCCTGCCAACCCCAAAGCTTGGTGCTGGAGACTAGATGTCCCTACAGCCAATAATGACACACAACCTCACTCAACTTTTTTCCCCTCAGCTTTTCTTGGAGGTTTCGTAAAGATAAGCAGAAAGAGGACACAGAGCTCTGGGAGCAAATGGTTGTAGACAACCTGCTGGGGAGCCGGTTCATCTCTGGGGGATACCTAAGCAGCATCCAGACACCCCAGGTATTTGGTTCCTGACTGTCACCTGTAATGAGGACAGGGGAAGAAGCTCCTGTGGGTAACGCTGCAGAAGAGATGGCCGAAAGCTCGGGCTGCCGTGAGCTGTGGTGCCGGTTCCTGTGCTGCTGAGCCTCGCTGGTGCCTGCGGTGGGTGTGAATGCAGGCCAACACCCACAACCGTCAGAGAGCTGTCGGAAGAGCTAAAGGGCATGGGGATGTGCTTCTCCGTCAAAATGTTTCTGAGGCAGGGCTGCTGGGAGGAACCGCAGGGAAATAGGGAGCAGACAGAGCAGGCAGCTAATTGCAAGGACCAAAATACATAGGTAAGATAAAAGAGAGTGTTTGCATCGTCTGGAACCCCCCAGCCATCCCAGGTTTGCCTCCAGCTGTTTGGTGAAAAGCTCTTTCCAGCCTTTGAGGAGGTCATGGTTAGTCTGGAATCAAACAAAACTAGCAAGCGAAGGTGAGCAGGCAGGGAGGAAGGCATGAAACCAGCTCCTTTTAACTTTGGGAGGACTGGGAAACTTGTAAATGCAATTGCTGGTGGTGGTGGTGGTGTAGCACTCTGATTGCCACAGCTTTTGCATGACAGTACCGAGAGATCCCACCTAAAGCTGGAGCTGCTCCAGGCTCTGGAGAGAACTCTGTGGCCTGAATACACAAAACAGGAGTGGAAACGGGTGAGAAATGACTTTCCCACAGGCAGAGTGGGGCAGAGCTGGAGCTGCCATCCTCTCGGTACAGCCATGGCCACCAGCTGCCTTGCCCAGGCAGCAGGGTCAGGGCTTAGCTGCATAAACACGTGGGGACCTGGGCAAGAGCTGGAGCCCTTGGGAGCTCAGCATGCCACGTCCATGGGAGCCTGGCAGGGCTTTGAGATGTGACAGTGGGTCAGGGACTCCTGGGCCAGCGCCGTGTTAGCAGCACCACCAACCCGCCAAGTCTTTGGCCCCGCTGCAGAGCAGGGTACCTCGGCACATGAAACACTGTGGTCCTTCTTAAACCTGAGCCTGAGAGCTTCCCCCAGGACATGGGAAGGGGGTGGCAGGCAAAGGCAGGACCATCCCCAGCCTCCTCTTCCTTCCTCCCAGCCAGCTGGGCCCCAGTGTGATGCAGCAGGGACCGGGACGTGCGTGTCCTTGCTTTGGGCTCCTGAAGGCAAGGGGCTGAGGCTGCGGGTGCTCCATGGGAATGAGCATCACAGCCTCTGCAGGGTTGGGAAACTGATGTTATCGCAAGGGAGGTTTCGCCTCAGCACGGAGGTGAGGAGCAGCACCCCCCAGCCAGCCCTGCAGCCGCTGCCCCGGGCCCTCCGCCAGCTCTGCGGGATGGAGGCCCCAGCGGAGGCAGGCTGGGAACCGCCTGGACCTCTCCAGCAGACGGGGCTGATGCCGGTCACGCCACACTGTGAATCACCAGCCCCGGCGTGCAGCCGGATCCCTCGCCTGCAGCRGCAAGGGCCGGGCAGGCTCCTGGTACGCCCGGGTACACCTCTCACCTCCTGATGCGGGGGCCTTTCCCTGGGCAAGGGCAAGGGCAAGGGCTGTGCGGGGGCCGGCAGGCGCTGCTGCTCTCCCTGAGGCACAGTCCAGTCGTCCTCCCCAAGCCCCGGGTCTCCTGGCTGCAGGCAGGGCTGGGAGCGGCTGGACTGCCGAAGCCCTGGGAGATACTCGCCTGGCCCTCCTGGGAACCTGCAAGTCTTTCCATGGGCTCGGGAGCTCAGACCCCAGACCTTCCCCCATGCATAGGACGAGTCTCTGAAGTCAGCACAAATTCAGAAAAAATACCCCGTGCACGTGAGCAAAGGCTCATGCGAGGGCAAACCTTGCCTGTAAAGAGGACCCTGACCCTGGGCAGCTGCTGCTGCGCTGCCATCCCGGGGAGGACGCAGGGACACCCTTTCCTTCCTGCACCAGGAGCTCCTTTGACACCTCTCGTGGCGGTCTGCCAGGCTGCCCCAGCACCCACTGGTGCACTGGGACGCTGCCAGCCCTGCTCACCCCCTCCCAGCCCTGCTCACCCCCTGCCAGGCTCTGCGGACAAGCTGGCCAGCCTGCGTGGGAAGCAAGGCTGGTGTCCGGCAGGATCAGCCCCGCTGCTCTCCAGGCTCAGATGCTTCCTCCGAGCACCAACCCTGTCCCGCACGCACATCCCACCTGCGCTCCGGGGGGAACGCCGAGGGATGTGAGGGGTGATGGGGCAGCGCAGGGGAGATGCCTGCACTGCAGGCAGGGGGTGCAGGAAGCTGGGCACTGCGCTGCGGGCTCAGCAAGGACAGGGCAGGCGAAGCGGAGCAAAATCCCCAGAGGAAAGCTTTGCTCAGCACCTGCCTCCAAAGGGTTAAGCAGCTTGCACAAACCACCCCGGGAGCCCAGGTCTGCTCTGTCCCCTCCGTCTCCTTCGCCCTCCGAGGGCCGGGCTGGTGCCAAAGTCGGAACCTGCTAATCAGCAGCTCCCAGCAGCGGCAGCCCTCCGTCTGCCTTGACTCCTGGCCAAGCACGGCCGAGCCTGCCGGCGCAGGAATGTGTGAGAGCCATGTGTCACTTCTCCAGACTGTGGGAAAGTGCTGCTCCAGTGAACTCACAGCAGCTGCCCTGCCCCAGCCCGGCCGCGCTGCAGGAGAAACAGGAGCCGAGGCTCGCAGCCCTTGGAACGGCGGTTTGCTCCCGCTCGTTTCTGTGCAGATCCGCTGCCAACCCCCAGCCCCATGGGTGACAAAGAACATCTGAGCCCCCAACGCCTGCCACGGCCACCACGGATGGGGAAGGAAGGGCTGCTGCCCTTTTTTTCCTTTAGAAAACAATTCCCTCCCCGCTTTTTTTGGTTTTTTTTTAAACAAGGGGTGTGGGGGATGTTGACAGCAGCAGCCTGGGGAGCCGGGAGCTGCCCCCGCGCTGCAGCTCGCACCACCTGGCACTTGTACAAGACTCTTCGTCTTCAAAGCCCTGGGCAGACAATGGCCCCTTTCAGGCCCCGCGGTGCCTGGAGCTGGCCAGGGCCCCGGCCGTGGTCAGTCCGCCCGGCTGGGGCTGAGCGGCATGGGGTTCGGCTCCAGATCCGGCACGGAGGCATGCCTGCCCCCGGCTGTGAGGGGAAGGCAGGAGGCAGGAGATGCCAGGTGCCGTGGGGGGATGCTCCTGCAGCCCACAGCCCAGCTCCTGGGGGAGCAGCCAGCCCCTTCCTCCTCTCCAGCAACCTCCCTGCTCACTACAGCCCCTTTGGGCATCGCAGCAGCCATCAGCACGGCATCTCTTGGAGGGGCTCGGCACTGGAGCCCCAGTGCAGCCCCCGGCTCGGTGTGGACGGGTTGGCTGCCTCGCTGCGGGAGCCCATGCCAGCAGCTCTAAAGTCAGATAAAAGCAAGACAAAGCAGAATAGAAGGTGGGGAACAGCCCGTCTCCTTTTTTGCTCCAGCCCCCTGCCAGGGGATTAATTGCCGGCCCAGGGAGCGGGAGAACTGGACTGGGGCTTGGCAGGAGGGCAGCAAGGCAAAGCACTGAAGCAGCACATTTGGTGGCCGGCTAGTGCCCCCGCGCCTGCTGCCAGCCCTCCCCGGCTCCTCCTCACCACACTGGCCCTGGCCCATCAGGATCTGCAGACAAGCATCTATTTCTGCCCTCATTTTCATCTCCTTCTCCTAAGCCTGCCACGGGCTCTCGTTAAAGCTGCTTGCTGGGGACTCATTAACTTGGCAGGCTCAGTGAACTCGGATCAATTAAAATAAAGCTTCTTAGCTTCTCTGCCCTCCACTTTGCTGCAATGTTGCCCTGCTCTCCTACTCCTGTCCACAACCCCGACCACGCAGAACGAGGATGATGGTCCCCGACCCGCCGCACGTCCTGGAGGTGTGCTGGCAGCCCCAGGTCCATCTCTGCCATAGCTCCTGGCCCACATCAGCACTGGGTGCCCTCCCTGCTCTCGGGGAGCAGGGTTGGTGAAAGCCTCTTCCACAGGAAGCCACAGCTCCCGTCGGGGCTGCYGAGGTATTTATAAAGGCATGAGCAGGGTAGGATGGCTGCAGTCCAAAATTTCGCTTTGGTTTTTAGACACTTTGTCCAAGAGATGCCGACGTGCCCTCAGCCCCTGCTGGCACAGCTGGCTGTGGTGCTCCTTGCTGGGTCCAGAGCTGAGCTTGGCCCTGCAGACCCCAAACGATGTCTCCCATCTGGTCCCCCTAAAGTAAGAGCAGTGCTCAGGAGGCAGAGCCCGCTCCCCAGACCCCACGGTGCCCAGGACACGCTGCTTGGCCAACAGCCATGCTCAGATGCCCAGTCCACCTGAGATGTGATTCCACAGCTCCTGCTGTATTTAGTCAAATGTTATAATGGGTCCATTGATGGGTCCATTGCCAATTATAGTTTTAACGGTGTAACAAGAGAGGCAGAGTCACTTCTTTTTCCCCCAAAAAGTGCTCTGGATGTCCTGTAGCCAGTGGAGGGCTGGAATATCCCTGATACTGCCCTGACATCAACTTCTTCATGACTCCAGTACTTTGCTATTTCAGAAACCTTTGGAGAGCAATGCTGACTACCTGGTCAGAGCTACACAAATTCAGAAGGTCAGGCAGAAGCAGAGCTTGGGCTTTCAGCCACCTTTAAACCTGTTGACCAAACCCAAACAAACCAAAGCTCTAATGAAATTAGTTTGGAGTCTTTCCTGGATTGCATCTGTGCAAATTGGGAGTCTGCTGCAGACAGACAGATGATAATATTAGTGGGTACAAAACGAGGCCACGGGGTGTTAGAGACCATGGGCCAAGCCAAATGTTGGATGCAAACGCTCCCAGGCTCTGGGAAAACTCTGACCCAGGCACTGGCTGAACAGGGTGGCTCAGGCTTATCTCTGCAAACCAAAGACAGCAGCGCGGCCTCTCTGGCCCTTGGCTGTGGACAAGCTCCAGCACAGCGAGAAAATCTGGGGCTTCAGCATCCCACCGGCATCTTTTTCACTGCTTGGCCACAACCGCGATGGCTCGCAGCTTTTCTCACTGCAAGGACATCAGACGTGTCACCTGCTGCAGAGCTGAGCTGTGTCTGCCCTCGAAGTGGAGGCAGACCCTGCTTGCAAGCTGCACCCGCCATTCTGCTGCTTGCCTGCAAGTATCCCCACACGGCCTCTCAAGTGGAGAAAATGTTTGCTTTTGGTGCTAGGCATAGACCTAAACTCCTTGCCTGAAAGCCCTTGAAGCGGGGCAGCTCGCATGAGGAGGAACTGAACTTGGAAGCTCGGGGTCAGCAGTTTCTCCTTGCCAGAACTGAGCAAGAAAAGCAAACAGCTCCTGCAGCCCTTCTCTGATTTGGGTTTTGTTACACTTTCCAAACATGTCAGTCAAATATTCACAAAGGATCAGCCAAATCTTTCCAAAGCTTGGAGGCTCGGTTTCAAATGAGCATTGGCCTTATTGACACTTTGCGGAGGTTTGATTGCACTGGAAGGAGGAAGAAAGGTGAAGTGTGAGGTTTAACCAGCCCTCTGCTATGGCAGCAYGTCATCTCTTTAGTGCTGGACCAGCTCCCTTTTAAAGGCAGGTAGGGCTCCCCTTCTCTGCCTGCTCTGCCCCTCCTCAGTGACTCATTGGAGCATGTATGCATACATGTATATAAGTGCTAATGACCGTGTTTACGTACCGGGTGTATTTGCTAGGCAACATTTGACTCTCATGGGATGCGAAGATGGGAAGAGTGAATTAGCTTGCTTAAACCTCCCCCGAGTTTGTGGAGGAGCCCGGCAGCACTCAGGGTCACCAACGACCGTCAGCGAGGGCAGAGCTATCCCATGAGACAGGCAAGGGCCGTGTCCTTGTGTCTGCAGAGAGCAGCCTGCAATGTCAGCTGAAGGCTCAGAAATTAGGGGCAAGGAGAAGGCAGCTGATGGATAGTTTGTAATTTCGTAACTCAGGAGTTTGGGGGTGCTAGGGCTTGTCAGGAGCTCTAAAGATGAATTAACCACTTTTCAAAATTCCTTATCAGGGGACATCTATGGGCTTTCTAAGCAGTAACTGAATACCCATCCCCTACAGCGAACTAAGAAATYGTGCATTGTTCATGCAAGGGCTGAGCTACAGCACAGATATACGGTGGAGCTGCTGGCTGCGTGTGTATGAGCCTATTTTTTTACCCTAAATCTCTCACAAAATGATCCTGCAGCCTGCCCCAATCCCACTGCTCTGCGCTGTCCCCTGGCTGGCTTTTGCACAGCACCCATGCAATGTTTAAGGAATCCTGCAGCTGGCTGCTGGGTGTGGGTCCCCTCCATCGCTCGGGGCTGGGGTGCACGCCGGGGTGCTCCCGGCCACCTCCTCCGTGCATGGGGCCAGGGCTTCCCCATTGCTGCCAGAGATGCCACCGCGTGGCCTGGCCCTGCCGCTGAAGGCACAGCCGCAGCCATGCGGAGCACATCCCCACGGCTCCCTCCCTTCCAGCCAAGTGGGAGGCAGCAGTCTTGGCAGGCAGGGCAACAAAAATGCCAACAGGGAATCGCCAGCGGGCCAAGGGGTCCGGCAGCTTCCCCTCTGCTCTGCCCTCAGCTGCTGAGCACTCGTGGGGCCTGTCGGGATAACGATTCTCCTCGCTGCTGATCCCTGCTTAGCGGGCACATTGCTGGGATGGCAGAGCCACCCCAAGCTCTCGATGCCCGGCTTGGCCCACGGCTCAAATTCAAGGCACCTGCTGCCATAAGGCAGCTTGGGAAACCTGGCCAAGGGGCTGTCGCCGTTTGAACCCCCAGCAGTGGGCTCGAACCCCCTGCAAGCGGTTCCTGCGCCGCCATGCGCAGCACGGGGAGTGCAAGGGGTGGCAAGCAGGACAGCAGGTCCCACAGCCCCTCGGCTACCCCAAAATTGCAAAAATCAGGTGCCTAGTGAGACACCCATCGGTGCCCAGCTGGGAGTGGGGGTCCTGCACCYAGGGGCAGAGGTGCCACCTTGTCCTGCAGCCCCCACGCTGGGTTAGTGTCCCCAAGGGGCAGGTCTTGTCCCCCCGCAGGGAGGAAGGGACTGTCATCCCCCCCAGCCCCACAGGTTTCCCCAGTGTCAGCACTGTGTCACTGTGAGCCGCCTGTCGCCGCTGGCCCTGGGAGAGGTCTGGGGGTCACCATCACTCTCCCACTGTGACAAGGGAGGAGCAGGATACTGTGACAAGGACCCAACCCTGCCAAGTCCTGGGAGCTCTCGCCTCTTGGGAAAAGGAGAGACTTTGGCAGAACTGGTCAAAAAGAACCATTTTAGCCAGAAGTTTTGATTTTTTAAAGTATTTCCTACTCTACTTTTTAATTTATTTTCAAAAGGAAAAAAAAAACCAAAATGTTATCTTTAAAAAAAAATCTGTTTTTATTCAAGTACTAGTGTGATAAAAAAAAAAAAGCTGTTTTGTGCTTGAAAGCTTTACCCTAAAACCAAATGCTTTCTGTAATAACTGCTTTTTTAATACCAAAAATTTTCAACCAAAAATAGTTCTTTAATGCTAAATTTTTATTTTGGTCCATCTTTGGTCCTATCTTTAATCTGAAAGTGTTTCAACAAATCAGTTGCAAATAGCTCGTTCCAGGACGGGAGAAAACCAAAAATGTGAGTGCGGCAGCAAACACAGGAGCTGGGGCRTGGAAGGAAAGCCAGGACAGCAGAGCTAAAGCTTGGCTACCTTCAACCAGATACCTCCAGGGGAAGGGAGGGGAGGAGGAAGACTTTAATGAATTAGTCCTGGGCATTTCCAGTTGCTCTGGAGCATTTCCAGTTTGCAAATTACCACTGCTTTATTAGGTTCTAATTCAATCCACTCCCGGGCATTGCTTGCAAAAGCCTTTTTGAAGAAGAGCAGTGGGAGGCATCCCGGTGTGGGGCTGGTGCATGGTCCGTGGCGGCGCATCCTGGCCGGAGCTCACCCTGGCTGGGGTCCATTCCCCATTCCCCATCCAGCAGGGGAGGAAAATGTGACCCCAGGGTTGCTGGAGATCCCTAATTTCATTAAGTGTCCCTGTTGCGTGATAAATCCCATGAGAAAAGCCTCAGAGTGGTTTAGATCCAGTCGCAAGGCGATTAACTCTTTGTGGAGAGAAGGAGTGTGTAAGTGTGAGCGTGCAAACGTGGCCCCGCCGCACACCCACGACTCTGCCAGCCTCCGGGGACAGCCAAACCCACTCGTCTTCCCCGGGACACGCAGGGCCATCCTCCGTGCTATGCATAGGGGCTCTCTGTATCCCCACCGCTGGGGACAGCGCTCCCATACCAGTACATCGTGGGCACCATCGGTCATCTGCAAATCCACAAGACCCTGCAGTGCTGCACAGTGAGGGCAGGGGACGCAGTGCCTGCCCGCCCCCATGTCCAGCTAGACGTGCATACGTATATATATACATATGTGTCTGTAGGACTAGGTTTGCTGGAAATCAGGGTCTTTTTGGCGGCCTGGGTAGCGAGGGCTGGGTGTGGGGCCAGGGAGCCTGCCCTGTCCCAGCAGAGGCAGGGCAGGGTGCCCGAGCCTGCTCTGCGCTGGCAGAGAGAAGAGGCTGAAAGGATTGTGAAGCCTGCAGCGTTATCAGATCTGCCTGTGTTCACAGCAGAGCCTGAGTCCAGCAGCCTGGCCGGCCCCCTCCCCGCTCCCCGCAGGGTCCCCTAAGGGGGGAGCCTCCTGGGGACTAGCACAGGGCCGTTTATGGGGGACCCCCTCCCAGGACCTGCCAGGTGGATGGGTTTTTCTTCCAAGGCTGTTGGTCTGGGATGGCATCCATCCCCACGTGGAGGTCTGGCTGGCACAGACACATGTGCATGCACAGCCTGCAGCCCCGCAGCAGAGAGCTCATGCCAGTGGGGAGCGTGGCTGTAGCTGTGCAGGGTCTGCAGCAACCCAGCACCCCAAAAGCCCCCTCCTCCCTGTATGAGCTGAAAAAGTAGTCCCTAACTAAAGTGTGGCAAGTTTGGGTTTTGGCTGAGAGCCGCGGGATGGGCTGAGTTTGACACACAACCAGTTCTCACTGTCACCTGGCAGCATTTCACCCATGAAAGGTGTATTATCCATGATCAGATATTGCCACCCCCAGAGATGCCCTCTGCCTATGAGCGCAACTCCTTGGTTTAAAACCAGAGTATTTTCATGGAAGGAGAGAAAAAAAGGGGGCAAGATCCTACAAGGGAACTAGTAAAAAGCAAGAGACTGGAAACCCCTGCCCCTACACCCTAAAAAAGGGTCAGCTTTGGCTCTTTTTCCCCACACATGGCACAGCGTCCCTGCGCCTTAGAAGTTCACTTCTGAGAATGAAACGCTCTGGCAAACAAGGTGAAAGGAGAGGGTGGAGAAGCGGGAATTAAGAGGATGAATGGGACGTATCCAGCCCCGCTCTTATCTGATGGCTGCTGAGTGAGGCATGATGAATTCCCCAGCAACAGGTCTGTTTTGTCAGGAGGCCTCTTATCAGATGGCACAAGCACAGTGGTCTGGCCGCGGCTATTAATCACCCATCAGCAGCCTTTCCTCCAAAGAGAAAAGTTATTCCCCCTCCTTTTCCCTGTTGGCCCCAGGTCCAGCTCCCAAAAGCTGCAAGGAGAAACCTCCACCCAGCCAAAGCCCCCTGCTCCCAGAGGAGTGCAGGAGACAGGGGATGCTGGAGACCCCCAGCACCCTTTGGATAAGAGAATGGGAGCGGGACGGAGGTGTGGGAGAGCAAACCATCCCGGCCCCACCAGCCGTCTCGCCCTGCCTGTGCTGAGTGGCCAGGGACAGACCCCGAGGGACCTGCTGGTCCCCATCCCCGGGCTGGAAGGAGCGGCATGGGCCAGGAGAGCAGGGCCATGGGGCACCCCGGGCTTGCTGACAGCTCCCCTCCCCTCCCCTCTGCCAGCACAGCAGAAGCTGCAGAGCCTCTGGCACGGCGTTGCTGACACCAGGGCCTTCGGGGAGCGGGTTTGGTGGCAGGTTTGGCTTTCCCACCAAACCACGGGCCCTGGCACCCCCATCGCCTGCGCTCCCTAATCCCCAGCCCGCTGCTCCATCCTCACTGCCCAGCTGCTGCTGGGTGCTGAGCTGGGCTCTCAGCTCGCTCCGTTTACACACACTGCTTGTCTGCGGCTGGTGATAGGCAATGGGCTCTGCAAGACGAGCTCTGGGAAGCCCCTTTCATTTTATAAGCTGTCTTTCCTGGGTTAGCTGGGACTGAGGCATGCAGCACCCCGGGGTGATGGGGGGACAGGAGCAGCAGCAGCTTTGCAGCCATGAGAAGCGACTTTAATGCAAAGCAATTTCTCAGAGCAAAGGGAGAAGATGCATATGTGCATATGTGTCATCTCATAATGCACATGGGCATATCAGAGCCCCAACATCAGGGTGGCCCCAAAAGGCAGGGGGACGCCTCATGGTCAAGGACGCCCCTCTGCCTGTGTCACAACCCCTTGCAGTACCTGCCCTTACACATCCCCAGACCCCATGGGAACACCAGTGGGCTGTAACCCTGTAGGGCTGCAAACTGCTGTGGCTGCGAGACAGTCCCCACGTGTCACCGTGATGGCAGACTGGAGGGAAATGCTGGATATCAGCTCAAACACAGGCACACATCAAATCTAGGCAGGGGGAACCAGCATCTCCGAGGCATCCAGGAATGAGGGTGGTGTTTGAGAGGCAGCAGAGACGGGGGAGGCCAGGGGAGAGGGAGGAGGGGGATGCTCGGGCAGGAGGTGAAGGACAGACTGCATCCCATCTGGCCGCAAGCACCCGAGCAGGATGGAGAGTGGCCGGAGCGCGGCTTCTCTGAGCCTGAGGAGTCACTGATCCCCAGGGACACCTTCACACAGCTTGCAGCTGCCCCTGTAAAACCTCCCGTAGGCTTGGAGTGTGCAGGGGTGAGGTTGCACACGGGAGGCAGAYGGGTCTGGCTTTGGGGTCATGCTGCCTGGAAGCAGAGCAGGAATGCTCCTGCTCCAGCGCTCTGCAGGGTACAACTGAAGTGAGATGTCTGCCCCTGGCCCTGGCCACAGTGGGACGTGCAGGCTGGAAAATTTCGTTCAGGAGGAGAAAGGAGGGAGGGTTGGTGCCAGGAGCTGTCAGCAGTGGGTCAGTGTCCTCTTACCTCCCCTCCGCAGCCACGCCAGGGCTGCAGGAGGAGTCGTCTGCGTGTTCCGGGTCTGGTGCCATCAGCATACGGGTGACATTTGTCCCTTAGTCATGTTTTCCCCATGCCCAGATGGTGCAAAGTCCACGCTGTCCTCGTGTCAGCTGAGGCATGGGACGAGGGTGCCAACTCGGCGGCTGACACCGAAGCCAGGGCGGCCGCAGGGCCATGTGCGAGGGAGGGCAGGCAGGGGGATGCCATGTGTGGCTCCTGCTTCAGGGAGCTGTGCATATTCCCCCTCCCATGGAAATTTTAACCCTGGTCATCTCTTTCTCACAGATGGGCCACAGAAGGTGCTTTTGCCCCCCCCCAGTCATTTTCCTTTTCCTTTTTCCGTGCAGCCTTACATAGGACCACTTGAGCAGTGGGCCACTCTGGGATGGGATTTATTGTCACCTTTAAGGGGAGGTTGCTGCCAGAATAGCAATACCTACAATCCATCCTGGAAAAGCTACGGTTCTTCACCCAGGGGCTGGCTGGAGGAGAGGTCTGTCTCTGTGAGGTGGCAATCTGTTTGCTCAGCTCCTGGGGCATCCTGGGCTGTGCCAGCGGGGGCCAGCACTGGGCTCCCCCTGTGCCATGCCAACATGTTGTCACAGGGAGGCAAAAAAGCCATGAATGAGAGTTCATGGCAGTGAGTAATGGAAAGCAGTTGTCCCTTGTAACGTTGCCTGGCCATAAAATGTCAGAGAGATGTAAAAGTTATAAATACATCAGAGAGCAAATAATTACAGCGCGGCATTAGCTCCTTGCTTCGGGAGTGCTGCTTACCTCCCTGGGCAGCTCCTAGCACCGGGGAGCTGAGCCAAGAGCAACCTGGGGACAGGACCCAAATGTGCGCAAACTCCCTTCACTGGTAAGTGCTGATCTGCTGCTGACAGGAGTTTGGTTGGGTGCTGGCACTYGCAGTGGGTTTCAGACCCGTCCAATGCATTGCTGAATCTCACGGGTTGGATATCTGAGTGTGTTGCTGTGGTGAAGGACGGTCTGTGCCCCGTTGTGTGATTAGCTAGGTGAGAGCCAAGGGCAGACACGCGCCCAGCCACACTGACCATGGGACACAGCAGCTGAGGACACAGCCGGTAAAATTTTAGGGTGAGTATGTTCYAATGGCACAGGTTTTCTCACCACGTGGGAGGAACAGCCTCCTCTCAGCTGTACAGCGGAGCACCATGGATGGGTATGTTCATGCACCTCCCAGTGCGCACATATTGAAGGAGGAACAGGAAAAGTCCTGAAGATCCCCATTCCAGCCACCACTGCGCAAATGGCACTGGCACAGCCGTCTGGATACGAACTTAGGAGGCGCAGCATCCCCTCAGTACCAAACCGAGGCAGCGTTCCCAAAGCAAGGGGCTGTGCGGGTGCTCAGGAGCAGCAGCCGGAGCAGGCTTCCTGCAGGGGACCCGCACTGCCAGAGGGCTGGGGACACCATCCTCAGTGCCGAGAAGTTACCCTCCAATCGCTTGCCATTGTGGTGGGATGTCAGATATTTCCCCAGTGTATATATATATATACCCTTACATCTATACATGGCTGTAACAGTTGAAGCAGACCCCAATCCTTAGAGAACATTCCTGAGAAACCTCTTTGCAGTGCCAAGACTTCAAAGCATGGTCTCAGAGCTCCAAAGGTACGGCTCAAGGGTGAAACACAAGCCTGGGCGAGGAATTCCTGCAGGAGGGTTTCACAGAAGGGCAAGATGCAGAGGAGAAGGAGGACTCGGAGGAACAGGTGCAGGCGGTCTTGCAATACTTACCCGTGTCTACAAATACACTAGTGGAAATAGTGAGAGAAGCAGAGACCAATGATGCAATAAATCTTTTAAAAGAAACAATAAGACCAGGACAGCTGGCATAAAAAGGAGCATGTTCCCTTGGCTACCGGTGACTTTAGGAATGAAAAAAGTGGAGTGAGTAAGGGACAACATAGTGTCAGGGGAAAAACAGAGAAATTTGAATCCTGGGATCCTGAGAAAGATTCCTGGGCAAACTGGGTGCTTTTCAGAAGACTTGGAGGAGAGGTAGTCTTTGCTTAGCATGGCGTGTGAGGAAAAGAAATGTCAGAGATTGCTGCACTTGAGCAAAATATTGAAGGAAGAACAGCCAAGAACATATGAAATTTTCAGCGTACTGAGGAGAGCCGGGAGGAGAGGGTGCTGAGTGTGCCTGAATGCAGAGGAACTGTCTTAAACCCAGGGAAATGCTTCATGGTCCCCTGTGTGCTGTGTGTGCTGGACCCAGCCGTGGGCATGGAGCAGTGGAGAGGCTCATTCCTAAAAGCCCTCCGGTTTGACCCTCCGGGGCTGCTCTCCTGTGCTGGGGCGCACCAAAGCCAAGGTGGGCTCCAGGCCAGGAGCAGCTTTCCCAGCTACAGCCACCAGCTCGCCCACATAGACAGGAGCAAGCGAGGAGGAAAACGACCCATCTGAGATCCCCTAGGTGCTTCACGCACGGGTGTTTCTTTCCAAAACTCATGGGTTTTGTGCCTGACCTTTGGTCCCCAATGCCTTAGCCAGAGAAGTGTCCCACTGCTCTGATACCCAGCTCCATCCTCAGCCCACCAGCTGTCTTGGGCTAAGTGTTCACTGTATGAGAAGCTATTCCCTTCTCTTTGCAGCTGTGAATTTGCTACTTTTTAGTTTCTTTGCATTGCCCTCTTCCTCTGGTGCCCCAAGAGACTCTAGCAGAGGCTCCCGYGGTCCCCCCTAAGTACCCCCTTCTCCAATTCATCTCCCCTTTCCAACACAAAATGAGAAGCAGCTTCCCCCCAGGCTGCCCCCGTGTATGCCCCCAGCTTGTTCTCTTGGCTAAATTTCAGTTGAGGAACATGCTGGAACGCTAAAGCCGTCGTAATGAGTAACACACTTCTTCAATGGGACGAAGCTTTCCGAATGCACCATGCTTTACAGCTACCATAAATAATGAAATCAGTATTTGTAAACTATACTTTAAGGAATCCATTCTTTTCCAGAGATTTCAAAAGCATGTCATTTTCCAGATTGTGAAGTTTGCCAGTTCATCTATTTTTAGAAATTCTCACTCTACTGATGTGGTCAAGCCAGTCCTTAAACAGAAAAGGGTGGCTGCGTGCCTCGAAGGTATAAACAGCCAGACATGTGATGGGAAATGCTTCAGAGGTGAGCGTGTCAGACTCCGAGACATCAAAGTTGTTGGGTGGTGAAACTGCAGGGACAAATCAGTGTGCAGGCTGGAGAAACAGGCACGGAAAAACATCTTAAAAGTGACTTTTCTTGGAGATCTGAAGAGTCCTTAAAATAGTCTCAGGTCCCAGGAAACAAGACAGATCCCGCAGAAAACTGGCAGCACGGCCTCAGCCGGTACCGGCGCTTCCTTGGAAACCTTAATTTGCATAAACATAAAAGTGAGGGGAAAAAAGCCAAAAAAAGCCAAGCAAGCCAGGTTGTCTGTGAGGCTCCTCTGGGCTGTGCATCTCTGCCCGACCCACCAACTCCCTTGGACGGCTTCTCTAGCGTCCCCCCTCCTCATCTCTCAGCCACAGCAGAGTCCCGAGGGCTGCACAGCGAGCGGGGACAACCCTGCCCTGCACAGGAGCGAGGCCCGTGGTTGTGATAAGGGAAAACAAACCCACACCTGAAGACCTCCCAATATTTGATATCTCCCAAACTTGGCAAGGTCATGGATGGAGCTGACTGTGATCCTGCCCTTTTCCCTGCCAGCTGGTTGCCTCCTTGCCTCCAGTTCAGCACAGCATGAACCTGGTGAAGTTGCTGGGACTTAGATGCTCCTTGAGGCCTCTATTCCTAACTTGCATAGTTTAAAACAATTTTTACTGCATTTAACATTTCAAAGACCCTGTTCTGTCCTAAGTGATAAATTTCCTTCCTGCGTGCATGCTTTTTTCCTATTTAAAGGCCGTTGACTCCTGCTTAAAATACACATATATATTTATTTGGTTACTAGATAAAACAACTGGGTCATGCCTTGCTGCTGCTGACTTCTCATTTTGATTAAGATCATGGATTTCATGTATTTCTCTATGTATTTTTTTTTAAAGTTCATGCCTTTATCTTTCACTTTTCAGGTCCAGATTGTGACTTTCTGTTCACTGTATAAAACACTGGCCCCACAGAAAGGGCCTGCTCCATACTGAGACCTTGTCCTAGTACGAGATGCACCAGGCAAGCTCCACGGGAGGGGGACTTTATGTGCAATTTCAGATCCCCTTCAGATCACAGATAGTGCCCTGTCCCCAGCTGCAACTCTTCTTGAATGCTGCCAAGAAAGATGATAAACCCACCAGGCTACACAGGACCAGTTCCACCTCGGAAGGAAGGTCCCTTGACTCTTGCAGGTGCTTAAATTGCCTTTCAACCTTCTGTCTGCTAAGCTGAGTCCCTTTTGCCTCTCATCGCAAGGCTTGCCTGGCCAGGCCCTTCCTTTGGCCTCTGTGTCCCCACGTCCTTCTCCAGGTGCCGATTCCAGCACCGGTCACCATGTTCTTGCAGCTCTCCCACCCTGCTTGCTCCTTCCCCAGGCTGCATGACTCCTTACGCCTGAGCTGGGGCTTTGACCCAAGATGACTCCCAAGTCTTCCTTCGAGTCATGACTTTCCCAGGCACTGCTGGCCTCCCGGCCTCCCGGGCTGACTGTGCGTTTGTTGGGCACCCGTTAGGTCTGGCTGTGACCCTGCAGCCAGGTGTGACCCCATTCCTGGCTGCATGGRGTGAGGTGCATACCACGGGGCAGCCCCTCTGCCTGTGCTTTCAGACACCTGGAAGACCAAGCAAAGGTGCCCAATGCCTCACAGGTGGGGACAGCCCTGCACCGCGGCCACCAGGCTTCTGCAGCAGCATCCTGCCAGCTCCAGGCGTGGGCAGAGCTAACGCAAGGGTTTGCAGCTCCCCTCGCAGAGGTCACCCTGGCTCTGCTCTGAGCTGCCCAGCCGGGATGGGAGGCAGCGACCCACAAACACCTCACTGTCTCCCAGCTCCCTCTCAAAGCTGGCTTTTTCAAACCACAAGACTCCCATGAAACCTGGCCCTGCTCCAAGGTTCACGCGGGCAGCGGTGGGGTGGGAGGAGGAGGGAAGCAGAGAGCAATCCATAACCTTTGTAGCACTCTTGAGAGCAGCTGTCTGGCAAATGTCAAGAACTGTCTAGGGCTATTTTGGGCACTTTATTTTTATAAAGGATGCTTTGAGGTGGGGGAAGGGCATGGAGAGGGTTTTCTCATTGCCAGCACCTTAAAGAATAAAACCCCAGGGAGGAAAGTTCAAGGACACTCCTTGGTAATGTGGCCAATGCCATGTCCCATTGGAGCATCCCTGGAGGCTCGTGGACAGGCAGGACACCGGAGATGAGCCTTGGCTTGTCTCATGACTGGAGTCCTCCAGAAGGAGCCCAAGTCCCTCAGGAGCCAGGGTGGGGACGCGGAGGTGGCTCATGCTGTGGACAACAACCTTGGCGTGCACAGAGGACCAGCACCCCGTGCTGCCCAGCTCCCCAGGAGGACTCCTGGGTGAGAAACCAGTGGTCTTGGAGTGTCCCTCCTAAGGAGTCTCATAAATATAGTCTTCATTCTGAATGTTTTCCACTGCTGTCCCATYGGCCCAGTCCTCCAAGCCCTCAAGAGCCCTCAGACTCCTTCGCTTTCAACAGGGCCAAGACCTGGAGCCAAGATATTACACAAGGAGGAGCAGAGCATCTAGAGATCCTCGCCTGAAAGATTAAACGGAGCATAACTGGAACATCCAACAGGAAAGCGTTCCTGTTGACAGAAGGGGATGTTCTTCCAAGAGTGGAAACAGTTGCAGAAAGTCAGTGTGTTTGTCTTTGCAAACTTCTGGTGAGCCTGGAAAAGAAAGTAGTTCTCATTTGTAATAGCGGAGGGTTCAGTCCCTCCACAACATGCCTCTCTATCAGACGCAAAAGTAGTGTGGACGTAGGAGAAACAACCTCTTGATATTTTTTACTATAAAATGTTACACAGGGTGTTTAGTGTTTTCAGACTGGCTGGGCCTGATCCCTGCTGGGATCTCAGAAAGATGCTGGCGTGAATAATCCGAGGCAGTTTTGTGAGCATCTGGAAGTTAGCACAGAGATGAGTAATATCTGACATGGCTTTGTCAAGAATGAGACACGTCAGGCCAAGTTAATTTCCTTCAGCAGCGGGGTATAACAAGCCCGGGGAGTAGCGGTGGCTGTGGGACGGGAGCTGTGGGCAGGCGCGGGGTGCTCTGCCTGCCCTGCCCGTAGGGCGGTGGGGGAGCGGGGCCAGGCAGGGTACCGCAGGATGGGTGCAGAGCGAGCGGGGGCATGGTATTACGAGAGCAGCTCTCAATGGCTCACTGTGGGGCTGGAAAGCCGCTATTGAGCACTCCCATTAACAGCCAGTGTGGAGAAACAGAGAGCGTATTTATTACATTTGCATGCCACGCAAGGCTGGGGCCGCAGACAGAAAAAGGATTGTGGCAAACTGGAGAAATGGGATGAAAAGCCAGGAGGAGGCTGAAGGGGGGGTGTGTGTGCTGTGGCGTGCCCCTGCAAGAAGGGACACGAGCAGGGGAAGATGTCCCCCGGGTTGCTGCCTGCTGCCACCTCTGCTGCAGCCCTGGAGCTACGGAGGGAGCCCCAAGAGATGCTGGTGACCCAGCAAATGCAGATAGAAGAGGTTCCCATGCAGCCCTATGGAGCCCATGGTGCCTGGGCAAATGCAGGTGACAGTCACCCACGGGCACCCACCGCATCTTGGCTGGAGTGGACTGGACTAGCTGCACTCGGCCAAAGCTCTGGCACACGTGACATGACACGCAATTTATATACCTTTAATTCACAGCACTGTGGTCTGAGCCATTTCCATATTAAATTGAGTCGGTTTAACAGCAGAAGCTGTCAGCACCAGCTGGGCGGCCTCCCTCACAAATGGCAGTGGAGGCAGGGTATAAACCAGCAGTAACCGAAACCCTCCTGCACTGGTCCCAGGCAGCTCGTCCTGCTGCAGCGAGGGAAGGCACGCGTAGAAGCAAAAACCTGGTACCCAGCTGCAGCAAGCTGCTTTCTGCAAATGCTGGGATAAGGTACAGCTTAAAATTAGCTACCATAAGTCACGGTGCAAAATGAAACACAAGCAAACGTGTTTCCCCCAGCCCCTGCCTGCATGGGAGGAGGATGCTGAAGGGGAGATGAGGCCGCAGGAAAGCCGGGCACCCCGCGGCTGGGAACTGGTGGGAGCTGTGGGGCAGCTGCCAGCCCGGGCAGGGATGCCTTTCACCCACAGCAACTCCAAACAGAAATGGACAAGGGTTAACTTCTGTCTTTGTCAGTCTGCGGAGCCAGCGTAAAAACAACCCCCCGGATCCTGTTTTTCCGTGCTCCCAGAAGAATGTAAACCTTTTTAAACAAAACCCAAACTTTTTAGCAAAGGAAAGAAAGAAAAAAAAAAGCAGCCCAAACTGTTAATTTGTGGCAAACCCCAGCAATCCTCAAATTCAACAAGAGAGAAGCCCCGGGGGAGGCACTGAGACCTGCTGCTGGTTCAGCCCTCCGGCAGGACGTGACCTCCTTCTCGCCGCCTGGAGAGGATGCCTGGTCCCGGGGTGGGGGCCGGCCGCATCCTGAGCCGCCATGGCCCCGTGAGGGCTTGTGCCGAGCGCTGGGAGCAGGACCCCGGCTTGGCGACGGGCCGGGGTCACCGGGGGAGGCTGGGGCAGGGCAGGAATTTGCCAGCGGGCGCTGGCTGCCCGGCTGGTCCCCAAACGGCGAGGCCATGTGGTTTCCCCACGCTGGGTGGTGGCGGGGGAATAAAAGGAAGGCTTTGAAAGTTGGCGTGTGACGGGGCATCCCCCCGGGGAGCGGGGCGGCAGCGAGCACGTGCATCTGCAAGCGGCCCTGGCCGGCCGCCACTCTCCCCTCCGTTTATTTACGGTGGTTTATCAGGGGCTGCGGGCTGCGATAAAGTCTATGAAAATAAAAGGCGTCTCCAGCAGGCCAGGGCGAGAGCAGGCCCTGCCGTTGCTTTCCCACACTGATTAGGATCTGGGCAGGCTTCGGCGCTCCGGATCTCCAATGAAAGCAGCAGGACCGGCAGCACTTCCCTTCCTGGCCCCTGCTCAGGGCCAGAGGCAGCGAGAGGTCAACGTGCTGCATGCTGCACACCACACAGCCTGCACGGTGCCTCGCATGCTGTGCACCACGCACTGGGCACCATGCCGGGCGTGCCAGGCACCATGCCATGCACACCCTGCACTGCACACTGTGCACCATGCACCGGGCATCACACCATGCACAGTGGGCACTAGGCACTGCACAGTGCGCACCACGCACCATACCATGCACATCGTGCACTGTGCACCACGCACCGTGCACCATGCCACACACACTGGGCACTATACACTGTGCACCCCACACTGGGCACCGCACCATGCACACTGAGCATCGGGCACTGCATACTGTGCACCATGCACCATGCCATGCACACTGGACACCATGCACGACACACTGTGCACCCCACATCGGGCACCACCCCAATTCCCTGCTCTCCTGCACTCCTAGGACCTGGGGAAGGAGCTACAGCCTCTCCCTTTGAAGGAGCTCCTGCATGTAGGGCAGCACCATGGTAAAGCATCTGGCCGGGATGCATCTGGGGCAGGACTGTGTCTGTCCCCTGCGGAGGCGGCATGGTCTCTGCCCTCACCGGCAGGCAGCCGTCCCCATCCCTGGGATGCTGGCCAAGGCCACGGCCCCTTTCCGCCGATTGTTCGGTGGCAGCAGGGCCACGGCTTCCTCCCGGTCACGAGTCCGACCCTCACCCTGGCGTGAGCGTTGGGGCCTGTGCCTCAATCCCTGCCGGGTGTAGGCGRGGGGCTCCCACTTCCAGGGCATGTGGGCTCCGGGGACCAGAGTGTCCTGCAAGTAATACCTCCAGAATTCGCTAGGCTGCATTACCGGGCAGTCCAGGCAGAAACACTCAGGCAGATGAGGAACAAACCCCAAGCAGCATTACCGGCTGGAAAACGGGCATCTGATCCGACTGCTGCTGGGGTTAGGAGGAATTTGGGYGATGGCAGTAATGGAAGGTTCCATCCCCCAAGTGCTGCCGGGCTTGGAAATGTTCAGTTAAGCGTGGGTTTTGTGGGGGGTGGTTTTATTGCCCCTTATCACCTCCAGCACACTCTGGAAGAGTTGCCGGGAACCGAAACACTTAAAAGCAGCTTGGGATGAAACCTCAAACCACACAAATCGYGCTTGGTCTGGGGTTTTCTTGCAAGCTCGAAGCACCGTCTGGGTCCTCAAAGGAGCCGTGAATCTCTGAATGAAGCTGACTCGCAGCTCGTGGTTTGCAAGAGAAACACAACTCCTCCTCCCTGCCGCCTTCTCCCCTCTTACRGAGTGTTTCCCGGCCTAGAAAAATCAGGTGGATGCTCAGAGCCGAACCTTGCTTCAGGTGGTGCAGGATCCCTGCACGGACCCTCCCAGTGCCCCGGTAGTCCCCCACACCGTCACCCTCTGCAAACCAAACAGCGGGGAGGGCTCTTTCCTTTCTTACAGTGAGTGTCAAGATTTATGGGGCACTGGCACCACATCAAAAGTGAATTCAGTCATTTACAGTAAAATCAAAGCGGGCAGAACAATGAATATGAAGCAAGGTTAAAACACCTTGTTACAGGAACAAATTGTGCAGCTGACATCAAAATAATGGAATTTATGTCCCCGCGGGTTGGAGCCAAATTATTTGCAGTGACATTTGTCTAAGTGCGAGCTCCGGGAGAGGTGCTCGATGCTGCTGCCGAGATATTTTAGGGTCAGGCAGCAGCCGAGTTCACACGGCAGAGCAGGAGGCRGGAGGAGGCTGGGGGAGGGGTGCCCGTGGAGCCCAGGGCTCCCAGGATCAGGCCCCTTCTGACCATCTCCCCTCCTCTAGGGCGGGATGGCGTGGGGAACGCCCTACGCCTCCCGGGGCAGGCGGTATGCCGCATGTGTGGTCTGTGCAGGACTTGCCCCAGCTGTAGAGCACAGACGCGATGCTGTTGCTGGCACCCACCCAGGAGATGCTGCGTGCTCAGTAATGAATTCAAGGTGCCCCGTAACCCCAGAGCCACGTACCAGGCATGTCGGGGTCTGTCCTGCTGCATGCTGCTTGCCCAAGGCTGCTGCCATCCCTGGCGGCATCGCCAGCTCCTCTGGCAGCAGCCAGCGTTTCATCCCACCCCCCTGGTCCCTTTCTCTTCCCAGCGTTTTGGGGCAGCACATCCTTTTTCCTTCCCTGCCTAATCCCAGGTAGGCTTGTGCATCTCGCACCTGCCTGACCCTGGGATGTCCCAACACCACCTACTCTCTCCACCTCCCCCCCCCGGCACAGAAATAACCTCACTGCCACCCCCCAGGGCATGGGTTGGGGCTGCCTGGTGCCCCCAAGGAGCATCCCCTCCCCGTCCCCTGCCAGTGGCCCTGTGTGAGGCTGGCAGTCCCTCGTGTGAGACCGGCCATCCCCCCGAACACAGTGCCTGGGCAGGCGTCATGTCCCCCTCTGGCAGCTCTGCCGGCATGCCGTGTGGCTGGGCTTGTTTTGAAAATATATTGTGAAGCACTTCATTGCTATGGTGACTTATTTTATGGACAAATAAATATTTGGCCCTTTTTCCTCTTGCCTGAAAAGTCTGTCCCTTCTCCCCCTCTCCGCATCCTTTTGGCCATGTTTATATTGCAGGGTCTCTCTGCTCCTTCGGCCTTGCTCAGCCTCCTCTCCTCCCTATGCAGCGCATCTCTGCGTGTCCTTCATCACCCAGCCTGCAGCTCGGTGTCCCAGGGCCCCTCCAGTGTGGGACACAAGGAGGCTCCCTCCCACCCCGATATTTAAGCATTTAAGCATTTTGGGGGAACGAAAATTATTTTATCCTCTTAATTCTTGGGGTTCACATCCCAGCGGCAACAATGTGGCTGTTTTTGGTTTTCCTGGTCCCAGTGCTGTCTCCTCGGTCGGGCTCCACATGCCACGTCTGGTGTTTCCATCAGGATGGTCCCATCATGGTTGCTCCCATCTGTGTCCCCGTTTCTTTTGGGTTTTTTGGGGGTTTTCAGGAGATCTAGTGGAAGATTTTGCTTGCGCAGAATCTGCTTCGTGCAAGCAAGATTCTGTGCAAGCAAAATCTTCCAGCAGATCTGCTGAAACCCCCAAAAAAGCCATTAAAAATAGCAACTGGCAAAGCAACACCACCAATTCACTAAGCAGGGGAAGGGGAGGCAGGACACAAACGAACCTCCTTCGTTAATAAATCCTAGCAGCTGTGGAAAGTTTGAGGCAAGTGAGAGCACCCAGACAGAAAATTAAAAAACTAATAAAGTCCTCAGTGTGGGGGCACTGGCATCAGGTCAGCTTTACTTCTCTAGGCACCTCGTAAAGAGACATTCCAGGACACTAACTCATAAGGGAAAGCTGCAGGGGTCAAGGAGAACAGGGGAAACCTAACCATGGTAACTCAAGTACACTGGAAAGGCAGCAGAAAAACAGCAAGGAGTTGGGGTTTTTTCTTCCCCCCCCTTTTTTTTTCTCTCTCCGTTGGCTGTTGGGCGAGCGGAGCCTGCTGTTGGGTTTGGAGAGGCATGGGCATGGTGGAGCAGCAGAGCAGAGCCCCAGTGAACAGCCCAGTCTGGTGGGATGGTTGGGGATGGGAACCCAGAGCACGGGCTGTTTCCAAGCCGGGACCAGAAGCTGCTCCCTGCCCTCTCCCCGACACTGCCTGCCCCAGCTGCACCACTCCTGCCTGCCGGGGGATGTGCAATAGCCTGAGACCGTATGCTAAAATGCACGATATGCTTCAGTGTTAATTGTAAATCTAAATGATGATGCTTTGATTTCATGGGGGTAAAAAGCTGAAAATTATTCCTTAATATTTTATATTTCTTTTTATGCCTCCAGGCTGGTGCTGCAGCTCTTACCCCTGGAGCCCATTCCCTGCCCTCCTGCTGCCCGCCCCAGGCTGAGCCGGGCTCTGCCCTGGGCGCTCAGCCTCCCATTGCCGGCGGGGGTCTGCATGCCAGCCCCAGCACTGGGGGAGGTAAAGCAGCCCCACGGCACGGATGCTGCTCCTTGGCAGTTCCCACACACATTCAGCAGCTCCCCTGGCATCCCAGGGCTGGGGCATGTTCACCGTGGGGGTGATGTGTAGCTGAATGGCAGGAGACCGGCACTGAGCCCGGTGATGGAGGAAAGGGAAGTCCCTTACAGGAGGCTGATGGGTGCTGCTGGTTTTACCAGCTTTGCCCCATCCACATTCCCTCATAATCTCCCTGGGCACCTGCCGGGGGAGCAGCATTCCTCCAGCATCCTCCCAACACACAGGTTGGGGCCATGATAACCTGTCGGGGTTCCCTGGATCTCAGGGACCGCTCAAAGACCCATCCCTTATTTGCAAGAGCTGGGGTGACTTTGGGCAGGTGGACCACCACTCATTCCAGCACTGATGGCTGCCCCGTGCCAGGCTGCCACGGCTATGTCCAGCCCTGGCCCCACCCCGTAGCTTCAGGCACCTTCCCCTGGAAGGAGGGTGGTGGGAGAGCAGGTGCGTGTGGCTGGGGCGGCCGATGATGCGGTGGCTGCTGCTGTGCCACTAAGGAAGGACTCTGTGGGGCTCAGCCGGGTTTGGGTCAGGGTCCTGGCTCAGGGGAGAGATGTAAATCATTCGATGTAGTTTGCTCAGCTGAGTTCTTTGCAGGGGCTGCCTTCTTATTGGGATGATGGCACCAATTACCTCATTAGGACAGAGGGGCAGCTTTTATGGCAGATTTTAGCAATGTCTGAGCCTTGGGACTGTTAGCTGCGCCAGAGGGAGGTGGGGAACACAGAGCCTGGGGTGGGGGGAGCTGCCCACCTGCAGCACCTCTGCATGGGGCCAGGGATGCTTGCAGCCAGGCAGGGGGACGTGTGTGTACCCCCCTGCAAGGGAAGCTGGGTGCTGTGCCATTGGGGAGCCCAGCACTGTGCCCAGGGGCTTGCTGGCATCTCTCTCTCTCCTCTTTTCCAGCCTTCCAGGTGGAAAGAGCAAGGGAAGAAAGTAGTCTTGCCTGCCCCAGGAGGTCCTGCAAACAGCAAAATCCCAGCCTGCAAGTGCTCTTGGCAAGTCTTTAAAACAGGCAAATGCGTATGTGTCAAAAGCAGCTTCCCAGGAATGGGAAAGGGTGGGATGAAGGGAGGAGGCCTGGATGCACGTTTCATTCATGGCCAGGCAGCCCTTCCCGGGAGCAAGTGGCCAGGGCAGGGTCAGACCCAGGCTCAGCACGCTGCTGGCCAGGGGAGCCTCTTACAGGGCTCCGGCCGCTGCATAAAAACCTTCTGCCGAGTGCTGGGCTGGCGCCGTCCCCAGGCCACGGCTGCATCTCAGGTACCTGGACCAGGATGCTCAGCTCTTGGCTGGGCTGCTGGGGAGGGCCACTGTGGGAGCATGGGGATGGTTATTGTGGAGGAGCACGAGGTGGCTTCCTGGTCCTGGGCTGGTGGCCAGAAGCGACCAGGAGTCCCAGTCCCACTCCCTCACCCTGCCACAGCTCATCAGTGGCTTTGGCCCCTGGCTCTGGTGCTGTGCCTCTGGTTTGCCTCTCAGTAGATTCATCTTGGTTTTGCATTGCAGTATCACCCAGGAGCCCAGGATCCCACGGTGCGAGTGCTGGCCAGGCAGCCCTGCCCTGCCCTGCCTGCCCTGCCTGCCCTGCCTGCCCTGGGGACTCAGCACTCTCCCTGCAGGCAGGCAGGGACCATTCACATGGGGCTCGCGGGGCTCCCAGCGCAGCGTGCCCAAGTCCTGCTGCCCGCACCGCTTACCGAATAAGCCCCCTTGATTTGCATGCGGGTGAAAAGCAACGTGCAAGTGTGGAAGCAGCCGCAGCGAATATTTCAGCAGAAAACCGTGGGTTTCCCTGGCTTGCCAGAGCCCAGCCTGGAGGGCACTTTCACAGCCAAGCTATAAACCTAGCAAACGGGCTTTCTAATGGAAACATTGACATAACCTGTAGCTGACAGAGCAACTGCTCCGCTCACGTTAAGCCTGCGTTTTAATCCCTAATCCCCCCAGCTCCTGGCCTGTCTCAGAAATGGACCWGTGCAGCTGGCTGAGCATCCCCGGGGACACGGTGGGCGGCTGGACTGGGGGGGGTCGCACGGGTCTGGCTGCCCCCCGCCGTGCCAGCCCCGGCCTGCCGCCCTGCAGGCAAGGGGCCGATGGCTGTGGGGAGAGCCCCTCTGCTGCAGCGCAACGGTCCTCTGACACCGAAAAGGCGAAAGAAAAAGGCAGAGCGGTTCAGTTGGTTGTAAAAATTAATGAGTTCAGATACAGACTTGCTTTATTCCGGTCCAGCTGCGTAACCACGGCGATTGTGTCCGGCACACTAGACAGTTACATCAGCTCCACACCCCTGTACAATAAGACTCTGTTTGATCTCAGAAACAAGATCAGACTCCTGGGCTTTGCACATCCTGCTTCCTACATATGTAAAATCATTTTATTACCAGCCAGGAGAGTTCATCTAAGCCACTCTCGCTGTGCAGCTGATGTGGAGAGAACATGCCCCTGTCTGCACTTCTTTTACCAGATGGAGATCTGCAGAGAGATTTCAGAGCTGCTACTCCTCCGAGTTTGGGTTTTTTTTTAATTCCTCATCTTAGACTGGAAACTCTGGGGCAGGACCTTAGTCTCCTCATGTGTTTGTGCAGCCCCTGCACAGTGGGAGGTGTGTATGGCTCAGCTCTCCTGAATATAAGAGGTAAATAAGCAGCCGTGTGTTTTTGCTTGGCTTTATCCCCTTTTCTCTCATCTACCCAGGAAAGGAAGTTCCTTATAAAAAATCTGCTCTGCTCTTCAGATGTCTGCTTAAATCCCCCTCTGTTTGTTAGGTCTGTGAGACACTAGGGAACTGTCCCTGTATTCAAACATTTACCCTACCCCACGTGAGTAACCCCATTGTCACCCAGGTAGTTATGCATATGCCCAAGCTGCTACAGGCTCAGCCTGACCAGCCGCAGCACCACGACTCTCATTTGCTGATTACAGATTGCTCAGCAGCGTTACAAGGCACTGGCTCCCCTTTAATCACAGTTATTCCAGTTACACAGTCCCACTGATGCTGCTCTGCCACTGGCCCCACATGTCCTGACTGCTGAGCTGCAACCGCAGACGCTTGCTGTTGCGCTGGGTGGCAGAGCTGCATCCCGGGATGCACCTGCAGCACTGGTGTGCAGCATCACTGCATCCCGG
>JAYKAV010003012.1:327102-397589 GCA_035582835.1 Phoebastria nigripes
GGGATGCATCTCCAGCACTGGTGTGCAGCATCACCGCATCCCGGGATGCACCTGCAGCACTGATGTGCAGCATCACTGCATCCTGGGATGCATCTGGAGCACTGGTGTCCGGGGAGCGCTGCAGGGCTCACCCAAATGTGAGCACATTCCCAAAGTAAATATGCTTTTCAGCCCAGGCTTCCTCTGCTGCCGATGTCTGCAGGGCTGTGTGGCCAGAGCTCACTGACTCACTGCACACAGGTCACCTGGCAGCTGCCGGGTGGTAACTCTTATTTACTGCTCAGTTGTGGTTGGATTTAAATCAGCAGCACAGGCGGAGGGAGGGGAAATCCCCTCCTTCCCATCCAAGCCCCATGGAGTCATCCAGTCTAACTGGAGCGGCTACTCTAAGTGCATCTAGTTTAGTGCCTTGCTTCACCCCTGGCTGCTTTCTTCTAGCTCAGCTCCCTGGTTTTGTTAAATTTCCAGTCTAGAGGCTTCTGGGTGCTTACAGCTTTGAATAAAGCTCCTGGAGACCCAGCCCGGGTCACACACCCTGTAGTTCACCAAGGGTAACACTAGGACAGGTCTGTTCAGCAGCAGCAATGAAAGGCAGTGCCACTCCATTCCAGTTTGGAAAGGAGAAACTGGTGACCCAGTACCCGATGTAGTAGCTATCAGCGTGGGCACAGGCATCCCCGTCTCGCACAGCCCTGGTCAGTCCCACACCCCTCAACTCCTCACCGCCTTGGGAGCCCTGACCTGCTCGAATCAGGCATGACAAAAGAGGCTGCTGAATCTTTTTTGCTGAAAGCCACTCCTAGCACATGTGCCAGACCAGATTAGAGTTTAGCTTCCCCGTAAACGTCCCCTGAAGACTTTTGCTGATCAAGTTGTGCACGTGGGGCAGGGCCACCGTCCTGACTCACGTGCGACGGCAGTCCCCCGTGCCTCCCATCCTTGCCACCTAGGCCCATGAGTCGAATGGGGATGTCCTCCTCTCCTGGAGGCCTTTCCCTCCAAGCCTTAGTTTGGGGAAACTGAGGCTGGCACTCATGCAATGAGAGCTGCTCGCAGAAGAGGAGGCTACGGGAAGCTCTGGCCCGTGAGGGCCATCAGGGTGGCCCAGCACTGTTGCCAGCTGGTTTCATGCTCTTAACAAGTGTGTATTTATCCCACTGCTGCCAGGATAATTGCCAAAGATTTTGCATGTAGCAATGACTTCCTTCTCTCTGGGGCACTCCCTGGCTCTTCCAGCAGCTTTCCAGGCGATTTTCTGCTGCGGATCTCCCCATCCTCTCTAGACCCTGCTTTTTGTAAGCACATTTTGACCTCAGCTCGGGATCATCATGTGTGCATGTTTTCACAAGTAAAGCAAACCAAAAAAACCCCAACCACCCCTCCAGCCGTCCCACCGCAACACCGGAGTGCCTGCCATTTCCAATGGCTTTTCCTGTTGTCAGTTTGTAATTACCCCAGGATGCCATTCCCCGCCTTGCTCCCATTGCTCCGACAACCGGGATTTAAGGCCCCGCAAAGAGCAGAGCCACCCGGCCTCCAAACCCTCCCAATGCAGCCAGCATCGTTCTCATCAATCATCTTCTGTCAGATGGGGAACTTGAGCAACCCCAACCCAAATCGGAATATGGAAGGGAGGCCTTCCCCGTCCCACCCTCCCCTGTTTGAGAGCCCAGCTCGAATAAACAAAACCTGAAAGGGCCAAGGCAGCTCAAAAGGAAACTGTAAACGATCCCATCTGTGAGTCTTGGCGAATCTCTCCTCCAGGAGGGGGGCATGGGGGAGAGAAAACAAGTTAAAGGGTCCTTTTTTTTTTCTCAGAAGGAAATACCGTTGCGTTCAAACGTTGCTACTGCTCCAAATGTCATTCCAGAGCCCAGACCCGGGCTCCTCCTCAGACGGGTTTCTTACCAGAGACAGTGGCAGGAGCCTTCAGGAGAGGTTGCCATTTGCAGGGATAATTATCTGTAAAGCAGTGTTGAACACGTGTGAACCCAGCTCGGGGTTGAAGAAGTAGATCAGGAAAGAAAAGCAGATGATATGTGCAAAAGTCATATTCTGTAGTGATAGATGTGTTTGTAAGACAGTAAAACAACACCTCTGCTAGCACTGGAGAACCCAAGCTTGTTCCTGTCTGTGATTTACAGGCGCTGGTAAGTTCACTCTATCAGGGTGGAAATGGCCTTGTTTTCCAAGTGCCTCCGACTGTGGGTGCTCAGCTGGGTGCTGATGCTCACAGCACAGTGGGTGGCTGCTGGGGACCTTGGAAAAGGCAGGTCCTGGGCTGGCAGCCAGGAACAGCAGCACCTACACTTAGGCAGCCAGCCTGAAAAAGTTGCCTGTGCCCAAGTTTAGAAAGTCAGGATAAACCAAGGGGGTCCAGACGCCCCTTGTCCTTCTCCCATTCTTGAAGCCTGCCTGGTTTTAGGTTTTCCATTTTCAGGGCTACTGAATTGTCTGTTAGCCTTGTCTCCCACCTTTCCCAGGCAGCGTTTCTGCCTTCTGGCCCCAAACAGGCAGGTTGGGCTAAGCACTTGATAAGGGATATTGCAATTGTATTGGCAGCCTTGGTGCATGACAAAAGCACTGGTGATCACAAAGCAGCTTTATCTCACCAGGTTTCCAGCTCTGTGCCCCAGTCTCAAAGGCTGGGGATTGTCAGTAAGGGCACTTTGCATCTTCAAAGAGCAGGAGCAGTTTCAGGCTCAGCCCAGGGTACCCTGGAGACCCCAGCAATGCTGCCCCGGGGGAGTCTGAAACCTAGGTCTGGGTTGTGGAGCAGGAGTCCACATGTGCCACAGACGCAGGGGGATGCGCTTGGGAAATGCTCTGTACATCACTGACCACCACTAGCAACCCCTGCTTGGTTTAGTCAGGGAATCAGCTCGCCAGAAACAGATGCAGATGGCAAAATATTCCAATGCTTTTGACTAACGATTGGCCTTTAAACATGAGTTAATATTTAATTGCGAATTCAGCCTTCAGTCATGCCAGCAAGAGTGGGGAATGAATATTTAAGACAATGTTAACCGCGGTAGAGATGGGGAGCTGAGGCAGGGAGAGGGGACCAGCAGGTGACGGAGGGCTCAGGGTGAGGACTGAGGACTTTCTGGTCCTTGGAAGGATTTGGCTCCAGCAGAGTGAAGCTGCTGTGGCTAAACACCAAGGAGGTCCTGGGACAGATAGGAGAGAGCTGTCACAGGAAAATACTTATCACCTTCTGGTGCTCACACTGCAAACAGTGTGCTGAAACATTGGTGAGCACCAAGAGAGTCACGAAAATTATCTGAAGGCAGAAATGAGCGTTCTGGAGTGAGACTTGCAGCGCTCAACTGATTTTGCATAACCCTGAAAAATGAGCATTTGGTCATACATCTAAAAGCCACGATAAGAAGAAGAAACAGAATGAATATTGAATTTAGTAGAGAATGTTATAACAAGTCTCAAAACCAGGAAAGGGAATCAGGGCACATTTAACTGGAAATCAGGTGTTTATCTTTAAGGGATAGGGTTAGAAACCACTGTAACAAGCCAGGAAAAGGTGAGACAGATGCTCAGTCCAAGGAGAGATGCTTTTCTAGCTCTTCCTGGGGTCAGCTTAGGCATTTCTGGGCAAAATGTGATGCCTGTGAAATACAGACCTTCCATCCTGAACAAGTCCAACCAGCTCCCACAGCTGTAAGCAATACAAGCTCATGGGCCCAGGGAGAAAATGAGAGAAACAACATTTGGGAGCAGAACGGGTGGGTAACGGGAGCTGGTCCTGAGCCCCTGCAAAAAGCGGCTGAGGATGAAGTAAATGAGCACGAGGGTGTAACTCCAGCAGGCACACGTCYGCTCGGAGGGGCAGGCAGTTCACATGGTGCCAGGCTCTTCCCTTCCAGCCTCCTGGAAGTGCCACCCCTTCAGCTCGCCGGGCACACACGTGGCCCTTGCTTGCCCTGGGACACAGAGCCTGGCTGCTCCCTGTCCCCTTTACGAGCACTGTAAAGCAGAGGGGGATGCTGTTTCTGCACCTCTGCCTCTGCTCGTTAGCTAATGTGAAATAAATCCCTTTTATCTTTGCATTCGTTTTCTAAGGATAATAATCCCTTTTTGTGTGCACCCACTTTAACTGTTTCCAAACTGAGCTGTAATTGCTGATAGTAATTAAGTTCATACATATTTACAGCTGTGTAGAGTTATAGAAGGTCTCCCGTAGTTTTATGTGAGGCATTTTCTTTAACCTGCTGTAAAATCATTAACAAGTTGTTCAGTGTTAATTGCCTCCAGTGCCAATCTTGTCCCCTTGCCTCCGGACAAGGCAGGGCAGGCAGATGGCTTCCCCTGCCTGGCCCAGGTCAGCTGCTTTCTCCCCGCTCGCATCCTGGCTTTAATGCAAGGCAGAGGTGACGGTCACCTTTCTTTTCTACCCTGTTGCTCCAGTTTTGGCAAATTCATCTCTGTGCCCAACTTTCCAAGCCATTTGCAAAAAGAGYCTGCGAGGGCTTACACGCCCCGTGTCCATGCATGCCGTGAGGATGGGGGAGCAGGACCCTGGGAGAAGGGGGGACCTGGCAGGGCTCAGCCTCGGCCCCTGCCTGCAGCTCTGCCGAGAGCCGTGGCAGCAATCCCCCCGTGCCAGATTTTCTGCTGCTTGCATTTGTGCTTTTGTGCTTGCCAAGAGCCCCAAACCACTCAACAAACAGCGTGTGTGGTGAGAGATCACCGCGTGTAATCTCCGGGCGAATCTGCCATTATACAGTAGGCTAATTAACTCCGGGCGGCGGTACAGGGTCATGATGAGCTATCGGCTCCAGGAATGTCTTCCCCAAAGGGAAGTAAATATCGCTGCGAGAGCGGGGAGCCCCTTTCTATGGCAGTGAATCCTGATAAAGAGCTTCACTCCATTCTCCTGCTGCTGGCTCCAGCTTAGCGTTTTTAAAGCTAATTCTCCCCCGCACTAATCTGGAGGATCCATTCAGCCCAAAGCTCAACATCTGAGTCTATTTGCAAAGTGTGCAGCTGTGTCAATTTGCAAAGACAAAGGAAAGCTCCTCTGTCAACAGGTCGGGGGAGCTCAGGTAGCACGAGCGAATTGAGGGCAAGAAGTCAAAGTGGTTTCACAAACCATCAGACCATGCTTAAATCCCATCCAGCCAGGGAGGCCAGGGCAGTGCAAGGGATAAAGGGAGCACTGAGGAGTGGGCTGAACGGCCGGGGCTGTAAGTCCGCCAATTAGTGCTATTAAGGAAAGATAATTAGATCTGCTCCATGGAAACCCCAGAGGAGGCAGAACGCAATTTCCATTTGGGCTTATTTTAATAAAAGTTAGAAATGCCAGGAGATGCCAAAATTGCATTGTTGGCAATGTTAGCAGGGCCCTCGGTGTGGGGTAGAGCAGCTATGGGACAGCAGGAGGGGACCGCAGCCCTCCGGGACGCAGGCAACCATCTGCTTGGTATTTGTGCCCAAGGGATGGAAGTTGAAAATTTTGGGAGTGAACACTTCCAGATAAAGAAATCCAACCTCCTTTAGAGCCTCTGCTTCTCTGGCAACTTTTATTTTTAGGAACTACTCTGCGCAGGGGCAGATGCCATGGAGATCCGTAGGGGTGATGTGCTCTGAGCTGAGAGCAGGGCTGGGAGCAGACCTTCCCAGGGCACTGAGTTTGCAGATGCGAGGAAGGCAGGAGGCATCCCGGTGTCCTCTGAGAGAGCGTGAAGAAAATAAGTTGTGGGGAGGAAATGGGACTTCTCACATAGACCCTTAATCTCAGCGCCATCAGGTTAGGGAAATACTTATCCCTGTTTCACTCAGGAGAAAACGGTGTCTCGGGGAAGTCAAGTCTAAGATTTCTGAAGTCAGCCTGTGATTTAGGATGCCACAGCCCAGCCTGGGCACTCCCTAGCCATCGGCAATCGAGGACCGTGGCACTACAGAGCCCCTCGGGCTGGTGGCAGGGACCAGCCAGTGTTTGAATGGAGCATGGGAATAGCTTCATGGGCATTTGCAACCTTCAGAGATTTAATGAGAAAAGAGAGTAAGGAGTCATCATGCAGCCGGTGTGTGAGGAGGTCCCAAGTCTCCTCATTTCTAATCATCTAAACTAATTGCCTGTGATTCAGAGATCTGCAAAATAAGCTGTGTTCAAGCAAATCCGTTTTGCCACTGAAAACTTCCCCATAAGCAAAACTTCCACTGGAAATAAAAATTCAGAGAAAGACTGAGACTGCCTTTAAGACAAAAAATAGGACTCTGGCTCAGAAAGATTTTGCCGAAACGATAACTTTGCCCGCAGGTAGACACTACACATGGGAAAGAGGAATTTCAAAGAGAAACAACCAGAAGGCTGAAAACAGCCGATGGTGGCTGATGTTGGTATCAGTCATGTGCTGACCCCCAGCAGCCATCCCTCCCTGTGCCTGTGGAGCAGGGAGTAATCRTTTAACTTCAACAAGCCCCGTTTGGAGGAAATTTAGATATTGTCCATTAGGTAAATACTCTCAGATGTGCAATAATGAACACCATTAAATAGCTTTAATGGGTGGTGCACTTAATCAAAATATACATCACATATACTCCAGGTGTAGCTCTAGTGAGCAGGGAAAACAGGTGAAATCTCATGTTTGTGTTATTTCATGATATGAGGTCCAAAATCATATTCTGCCCAGCTACTTCTTCCTTCTAACACAAATTGTCAGGGCACATATATACAGATGTAAAAAATTTGACCAGATGCTACATTTTTCTCTTACAGTTAAGCATATTTATTTTGATAATGTCTGGCAATATAACACCTGTAACATTAATAAATACAGTCATCCCTTTCAAATACATTTTATATCCACTGTACATTTTTATTTTGAGATAATAAATCACACGCGTAAACCTTATTAATCATTTAAACAGCCCCTTAAAACACTCCTGAAAAGATTTTCCAACTCAAACACCTTTTAAGACGCAATGACATCATGTCTGTCGGGACATTGTTATGCAGCGAAGATTGTGAGACATTTTCCCCCCATAAAGTTGCTGTAATAAAGTTTGTCATTGCAGTCATTAAATTCATGTTTTCTCCTCTTACCTTCTTCCTTACTCTGGAGCTACCCATCGTCAGGGAGAAAGAGAAAACATGCCACGGTGAAAAATTTGGGGCTCTAATCATGAAGCCTGCCACAAAGCAAAATACCCATTGATGTCAACAAGAGTTATCTACCAGTCTGTCTTATATTAACTCCTGGGGTACTTGGCTTCTCCTGGGCAGGCAGAACAAGCATGGAGAGGAAGAAGAGACTCCAAATTCTACCTGGAAATGGAGAAAAACTAAGCAAATGCTGTTGTTTCATGGAACTGAACATCCCAGGAGGAACCGGTCCTCACTGGAAATCTTCACTTGACTCCTGACTTACAGGAAGATGCTGGCCCACCTGACAGGTTCAGCAGAGGCTTTGCCTGCTGAACAAGTGCAAAGCTATGTTTGACTAAGCTAAAAGAGAGAGCAGAAGATCCAGGTGGTGAGTTTTTATCAGTCGGAGGCTGCAGATGCTTGGGTGGTAGCAGCTTCTGAGTGAGCTGAAAGCCATGCTAAATATGATATTTGGAGTCTCTTTCTCCTATTCCAGGAGCTGAGCTCTGTGCTGCTTTGAATAGCCCCAGATGGGTGCCGCACGCCCTATCCCAGCAGCACCACATGAGCATGCCCCAGCTCTCGTGGCAGCCGTGGTGACCGCCCTTTGGTGGTCTGTGAAACCAAAACCTCAGACATGTCATCGGTGCCTGTGACTCAGACCTGCTGCGTGCTTGCTCCTTCATCCTGTCCCAGAGGAAGAGAAGCACACGTGCAAATGAGTCTGTTGGGTTTGGCTGCTTCCAGAAATGCCTCTCCTGGCAGATGGTCCCTGCTGGGGAGGGCAGCGCTGCAGAGTGCATCGTGTCCTGCAAGCAGGGACACGAGTCTGACAGTGCAAAGAGTAGAGCTCCTTGCAGACTAGTTTCAGCCTCGATGTCTCAAAGTTCAAGGCTAGAAGAGCCTCCTGCACGCACACACAAAAATTCAGCTGAATTCAAACCCCGCGCGGTGCAGGGATGTGCGTGCTGCTGGCTGGTCCCAGCAGAAACCGGAGCGGAGCTGAACTTGTCTGACCCCCCAGCTTCCCAACTGCCCTCCCAAATTAGCACATACAAAAAAGCCTAACACAAGCTCTGGTCTAGCCCAGCTGCAAGTCCTGTAACAGGTTTCTGTCTCAAAAGATACCCCGGCTAACTTTAAGCCAATTACCAGGGAGACAAACACACCTGCCTGATGCTAATTAGAAACCGTCTCAGATGCCCTGTGCCCCCGCCACAGAGCCCAGGACCCGGTGGAGGGCTGCACCCCTGCTCCCGTGCCAGCCACAATACGGGTGATCCCAGCGGTCTGCCTTTGGGGACGGCAGCACCTCCTGCACAGTAACCTGCATTCCTGGCTGTCTTCCTTCTCGCCCAAAAAAGTAGGCACAGAGCATACCCATCACTAACTGAACAATTAAGCTATTAAGTAACTCAGTTAATAAATTCAGATTTTGCCCTAATACATTTCTAATGACCTTGTCTAATAAATTCAAAGCAATCTGGGAAGAATGCTTGTTGCCATATTTTAAAGGCAAAAGTGATTTATGTTTGCTGAGAGGGCAAAGACAGCCGCCTGTGATTTATTACTATCAGGCACTGTATCTTTCATCTCTTTAATTATTTTCTCTACAGGCAGCTTCAAAAGTGCTCTTGAAGGCTGAATGGTGGGTGTTTTTCAAGTTCAGATACTTACTGCTTAGGTCTGAACTGTTGTTTTTGCCTTCCTATCTGTGGCTTCAAATATTAATCATGGAAGCTGCAATTTAGTTTGTTTAGGTTGGACTTAACGCAACAAATGATTTTGCATGCTTGGTACCCTACCAGAGCCAAATGCCTGAAACCTCGAAGATTTTTGTCCATTGGAGATATTTTCCAGTGGGAAAGCCAGCAACAACTACCAGCCTCCCTAGAGCTGACTGGGTTTATAACAAGATTTAACTATTGTTGTCAGACTATAGGCAGGAGGTTTGGGAGCAAGTCTGAAGGCTGCTCTGGCTTTATTGGGCGAAAGGACCAACTTTTCCATCCTTCCCAGAGAGGGGAGCTCACCTGGCATTGAAACTGGCGTCACTCACTGTTGGAAAGCCTGAGGCCAGGACAGGAGAAGCACAATTACATGAGGAAATTAATCTGGTTTCCAGAGGGAGAAAGGTGGGAATCACCGCTCAAAAGCCCCCCTTCTGCGCGGAGACGTGGGGGGATTTCCAGAGGAGCCGCATGGAGTTCGGCTCTCACGTCCCAGAAACACGGGGGAGCTGAGTTCATCTGTTACTCATGTCCTTCGGAAAGCCCAGCCTAAAGCAGTGGGGGGATGCTAATATTTATATCCTCCCTCTCTTACATACTCCAGGACTTCCTAAGATTTGAGAAAACCGGATTTAATCTTTGCCCAGCTTCCAGTCCCTAGCCAGGGCTCAAACTGTGGGAATTTTTTCCGCCAAGACTGTCTTCCAGCTATTTCCAGGTAGTCCTCAAAACGGGCCTGGCTGGGATTCAGACAGGAAAAACCATTTCTACAAGATCTCCTGTCTGGCTTTACAAGCCCAAGAGGTCTGGAGAATACTGAGGAATCATCCAAAACCTCGATAAGCGCCTTCCTGACTCACGGACGGGCTGGACGTCAGGGATGTAGGATGACACACGGCCCGGTCCTCGCGGAGGACCCAAAACTGCCTGTCCTGAGATGGCCTCGGCTACCATCCGAGGCACGGCGGAAGGAGCAGCTCCAGCCYAGCCGGGGCCGCGTGGCCTGGAAAAGGGTTTGTTTTCCAGAGCTCTCCGTGGCCAGTGTCTCAAGGGCAGGCTTGCACACGCTGCCTTACGTGACACGGTCCCGGCCTCCAGCGTCTCGCTTGGTTCAAGTGGTCTGCGCTAAACAAAACACTCGGTAAGAAAAAAGGAGCTTCCAACGGTTTCTTCTTCCCCAAATCCCCCCGGTCCCCACTCCGCTCAAGCATGCATCTTCTCAAATAACATGTCCCGTTTTGAGTCTCTATGGCCAGAGGAAACTCTTAGCAGCATTTTTTGGGGTCAGTTTTTCATGACTGAGACTTAGTCATGCAAACAAAGATTTATTTTTTTCTGACCAAAACAACATTAAGGAGAAAATTCTTTCCCATGACTAAAGCTGGGCGGGAATTTTTCAACAGAATGCCAAAGCAGAAAGTTTCAGGGAAAGGGTCAGTTTGGTGCAATTTTACATGTAATTTTTCTTTTTGTTTTTAAAATGGGAAAATGCACACTTCTTGTATTTAATGATTGTCATGCAAATAAATATCACGGTCCTTACCAAGACAAGGGTCCTTGCCAATTCTCACTGCTAGCTAGAACCAGCTGGGATTGTATTTGACCGCATCATCTGGCTTATGTGCTAGTTTTCATCATGAATGAGGCTAGGTGCCTAATAATCACAATTATTCAAAGCCAGTCGAAGTTCAGCTGTCCTGTACCAAACGCCTCAAAGCTCTGGGGGTATTTAAAAAAGATTGAATATCATCACCCAGCCAAGGGCCAAGATGCACTAACRCCAGGACCTTGGTTTTATCTTTGATTTGAAAGGCAGTAGGTAATAACCAAGGCCACRGCATCTCTTCAGAGGAGTGTGTTAAGGACCACGTTCAACAGCCTGGCTCCTGTCCTTGCAGGTCCCCCACCTGAAGCGGTGGGAATGCAGACTGAGGGGCCCTTTCTTCTGAGCTGCAGTAAAGGGTGAGGACCCACAGCAGGCAATGAGGGGCAATACCTCGCCTCAGTGTCAGAGACCACTGCTCCGTTCATTCCCATTATTTCAGGGGATACTAAAAGCAATAATGTGATATTTAAACGAGTCACCAACAACAAAGCTTTGAACAATTTGGCAGTCAAGCTTAGAAGAGCGCAAAATATTGCTCTTACCATTTTCTGCAATGACATTATGGCCAGAGAAGCTCGCAGAGGGAGCCCAAGCTGCTGCACTGCARGAAACTGTAACCCTTCCGAAAGCGGTCCCAAAGCCCAGCTATCCATCTGACTGTCCAAATAAAATGCAGCAACAATGGAAATGGAATTAATTAAACTAAAATAGACATGATTTTATCCTTGTTGGCCTAACCTTGGTTCCTTGTACATTGAAACCTTCCATTTGTGGGCCTGGACGTTAACAGATGAGTTATTAACTAGCCGTGGCTAATTACAGATAGCTGCATCACCTTTTTAAAAGGGAGGCATTGTCAAGGCCAGCTAGGGCCAAAGTTGAGGTCTTGTGAAGTTAATCTTATTGTAGAAATCACTCAATAGAAAATATGTTTTTTTCCCTTCAACTTCCACCTGATAATCAATTTTATGGGAATTTGAACACTTTCCTAAAGTGTTTGCAAAACAACGAGCAAAGCAGGGCAGAGGTAAAACAGGTTAGTCTTTCTTGGTTGTCTGAGCTGGCACTGAACAGCGTGTATTGGTGAGAAGGAAATCATTAAGCCTTTAAACTTTCTTTCATTTAGATGATATACAATATTGTTAATGAACACAGTTACGGGCATTTGCCTTCCCCAGCTGTATGATTTTTTACTTAGTACCGCACTTTTAATCTTCCCACAGTCTTAAAGAATTGTTATCCCTGAAAGGAAGCAAGACCTCCCTCACTGACAAAGATTTAGTTTGCTAATGCGTTTTGATGAGGCAGGAATGCAGCGTGGAGGAATTAAAGGAATAATAAAATAAACATTTCTACCCACAGAAAGAGGAACCTACCCTCGCAAAGCACCCCTGGCTGGTTCACGGGTGGGTGTCCTGCCTCAGGGCCACACCGGAGCCTGGGGTGCTCCTAAAAATGCTCAGCGGGGAGGGCAGAGCAGGGTTTGCATGGCATAAATGAAGGGAGGGGGCTAAGCTCTGGGGTGGTGGAAGCCAGTGTTGGTGCCTGGCCCCTGAGCCCGCACTGATATAGCTGTGAGAATCTGGACCTCTCCAGAAAACCTGCAAATGAAGACATGTGTGACATTAGCTAAGGCTTTCTAATTAGATGGAGAAAACAAATCTGCTCCACCCCAGGCAGCTGCAGCTCCAGCCAGCATGTTACTTATTAGCTCAAATTATTATTATTATAAAAACCACTTGACTTTCTTGTTCAAAAAGTAAAAAGGGATTAGTGGGGTCTCTCAGACGGCTCTCCTCAGACTAACCTCCAACATCTCAGACAAAGGCTCAACCAGAACAGAGGCTTTCTCAGTCCAAGGACAAAACAGACCCCAAACGGCTGCAATAGAAAGTCAAAGGCAATACTTGACATGGCACTCAACTATGTTTGCTGACTTTTCCTAATGCATACAATAAAATTCAGCCCAAATATGTCACTACTGCCAATTACCCAGGGCAACAGCCGGACCCTGGAGCTGGTAAATCAATGGAGGCGCAAGGGAAAGCTGCTTTCCCCAAACCTGAAGTAGGTGGAAGACCATAAAGGCGAGAAGCACACCAGGAAGGATTAGGGGCTGCAGAACAAAACGTGCCAGGAGGGCTCTGAGCGAGCAGGTCCCCTCTGCCCACCACCCCTCCAGGCTTGAGCTTTACCCAAGTCTGCACAAATCTGTCCCTGGGGAGGCTGCACCCCAGCCCGCTCCCATCAGGAGACTAGGGAAAAGGGGGACAACTCATCGACCAAACGAGGATGCCAGGAAACCCCCATAGGAAGCCTGAGCTTCAGCGGTGAGGGGACAGGGCTGGCTGGGATGTCAAAGCCTGCTTTCCCCAGGGCAGCAAAGCTCTGGGCTGCGTGGGAGAGGGCAACCAGGGCTGGTGTTGGCAATTTGATTAAAAATTATTTGATTGGCAAATCCAAGCTGCCTGGGACTTGGTAGATAATGAGCCACAGCTTCGGTGTGAAGAGCTCTCTTTAACCTTAAAGTATTTCCCTGTTAAGCAAATTGTACTACATGCATCTCCATCTCTGCCAGCGCTGCTCACAGACTGAAGCTCTTCCCAGTTTTGCAGGCTGAAATGCTGGAATAAATGGAATTCAGCAATTTGTATGGAAATGCTCGATTTGTCTGAACAGCAGTTGATGCTTTTAATCACCCAGACCCACCACACATGGCTGGGTGCTTTGCAAAYGCAGTCCTGGGGGTAGCAACACATCGCTGGATACAGCCTGAGTTTGGAAAATGGCTGAGCCTTTGCCAYGATGGTTTCATCACCCGTTCTTCAGTCCTTATGGGGAAAAGCTGTGCCTCCCAAAGAGCCCGCAATGGACTGCAGTAGTTTGYGTCGAAAGGATTTTGAGAAGCGTGATGTTCTGCCACTCCCCTTCTGGGCTTTGCGGCAGTGTGTGGTGTGTAATGGTCCAGAGAAAATCAATTGGACACTGCATTTGAGAGATAAGGGTTGGGATTTTATTCCGAATAACCTGGTGACCCCAATCAATCTCTGTCCCCAAACCTTCTGAAAGTTTGATACTCTAGTCTGCAATTAAGCCTCCACAACCAAGAACTGCAGCAGATGTTCCAGTCAAAACACCTTTATTAACTACTTATTTTTGATGCACATCAGGAGATACCAGCCAATGCATTTAAAGGCAGACAATAGGTTTTGCCTGACTGGTATACAGTCCCATTAAGTTTTAGAGGGTTTTTTCACTTACTTTTTAAGTTTTCAATTTTTTTAAGCTGATAAAACTAAAATAAACTGTGAAATCCCCCCAACTTTCCTCGTGATAGTGACTCTGTGAAAAGAACTTAAGCCAAACTGTTGCAGTGTAAAGAAAAGAGCTTGAAATGTGGAGGGGGTACGAGACCGCTCCATCTCGCTTTCCTGACAGGGAGCAGGGCTGGGATGATGCTGGGCACAGCCGGGCGCTGCCCTGGATGCAGCTTCTGTTCCCCATGTGAAGGTCTCTCTGGCCCCACTTCAATCAAGCAAGAAGTYGTACCTGGTAGGAGTGGCTGCTGCTCAGGGCAGCAGGTGCTGGAGATAAACACAAGTCCAGAGAACAAGTTTTGAACACAAAGGTTAATTCCTCAGATAAATACATTTCTGCTGAGTAAAACTTAAGCCTGTTTCCTATTCTAGGATGCCTCTGGGACAGATGTTCCCACTGGTACATGCTGCTGAAGGTAGTGCATGCCCTCCTTGTGTGCTTTAGGGCATGGTTAGCAAGGAACAAGAGAGGAATAAATCCTGTGCTTGTCGGGCAGTGAGAGGGCACCCAAGGAAGATGCTCTCCAAGGGTGCACAGAAAAACTCTTTGCCACAGCTGCTGCCTTCAGACATGATCTGGGCACTCCCTGGTGCAGCACACTCCCATGCACATAGGGTCATACCACCCCATGGGCTGGGGTTCCAGCTCTGCACCACAAAGCGGTGGGACAAGACCCCTCGAAAGCCTTTCCCCGTTTGCTGGGCAGCTCAGCCCAGAGTCCGCCCACGGCTCCTGCATACGCAGCAACCATACGGGTGGCCACACAGGGTCTGACCCTGAAGTCCCCAGGGGAGTTTTGCCTGGTGGATATTAACGTTGGTGAGTGATGCCCATTTACGCACCGAGCACAGCCGGCTCAGCCCAAGCCAAACACCCTCGGGCTGGCCCCGTCCAGGGCTGGGGGAAAAGGGGGCCTTTGGCGGGAAGGTGTTTTTCATCACCCCGAGAGCTGTGTCTGATTGCATTGTCGGAAGCAGCAGGTAGCAGTGAAAGGCAGGGTCATTCCCCTGACCAGCCCCAGCCCCTATTGTGCCGCCTTTCAGTGCAAGCGAAAGGTCAGCCCGCAGCCACGACTCCCAGCCTTCGCTTTTTGTTATGATTGTCACAAGGTAAATTAATCAGATTTACGGCATTAAGCCTTGCCGTATCTTGAGCCTTTCAGTCCTTTCTGCCCCCAAAACTTCTCTCATATGAACAGGCTCTTTGTTTATCCTTGCCCATACAATCTTCACTTGGTGATGGGGGAGTGGTAGGACAAAGACTGGAGGAGAGAGCTGCTGCCCGGCAGGTACCCCGTGACAGCAGCGCTCACCGCCCGAAACATTGGTGGTTGCATCACTTCAAATATTTCTTCCTGGGTAATCAGCTGGGGAAGATCCTGTTTTCAGAGCTGCGGTGCCACTCGCACATCTTTTGGGAAGAATAGCTGCCCCTCCAATAAATAAAAGGCGAGAGCAATTCCGCAGCAGGGGCAAGCTGCCACCACCATGAGCGCAAAGCACAATTTATGTCCCTCTAACGTACCTACAGCATATGGGACCACTTACACAGTTGTTTGCCTTGGTCAATGGGTCTGCTGAGCCATTGGGGAGCTGGGTCTTATTTCACTTTCTGACGGGGATTTGGAAATGACCGGCCCTGCTCCCCAGCCGTGCTCCCCAGCCGTGCTCCCAGCGTGAGCCGGCGGCGGGGCCGCGCGGAGGTGACAGGTATCTTTATCCTGCCACCCMGGAGAGCTCCAACGTCCCGCTGGCAGGAATTTGTCTGCAAATTTTCCCCCATTGAAAGGAGTGAGGGGGCYGATATGATTGCTTGATTAAGGGGCAGGCAAGGTGGAGACAGGGGCACTTCAATAGACTGYGCGCTCCGAGGAATTCCCCTCCCGTTAGGAGACTGCGATCCACTTCTCCGCGCTATTTCTCACTCATAGGATCACATCTACGACTGCCAGCTTTGTCAGTGAGTGTCATTTCTCCAGAGCATACAGCTTAAAAAACCCTATACTTAATCTATCCATATGGAAAAGCAATCTTTAAAGAAACAGCAATGAAACCAAGAGAGAGTAATAAATGCAACTGCAGTGAAACTAGCAGCCAGAGCGGGAAAGGGTGGGAAACAGTATCAGCAACCTTATCTTCTGCAGGTGCATTTGATTTTGATTTGATTATCCTCAGGGCAACTCATAACCATGAAACATAAAATACATTAATGCATTTGTTTTGAGCAATGGCATGCAGATAAGAGGAGGATTATACACCACATTTGGATGCTGTGTTTGTATTGACTTCTCTGCTTTAAGTTTTTTAACTTTTACACAAAAAAATGAAAAGCAAGATGATGGTATGTAGTGTGTACATTCAAATGACCTCTCCATAATCAGAAAACATTTAGTGTTTATTTAAATTTAAATAAGGGAACCAGAATGACATCCTAAATTCTCGTCATCCATCACTCTTTGCAAAAAGACCTTTTCCCAGAGATGGCTGGCAGGCTGAGCGCCTTCTCTCCAAAAATAAACCACGTGGGTGAGTTTTGCACATAATCTTTTGGCCTGGTGCTGATACATAACCCAAAGATGCCTGTAACTTTCAGAGCACGAATGGTGTCACGTTGGGTGAAAAATGAGACCTCACGGCGAGCCGAGGATCCCCCCTGACACAGAGGTGATCTGTGAATAAAGCCAGCAGCATCACTTCCCTCCCCAGCGTGGGGGCTGTCACCCACACACCTCCTGGCCACGCTCCTCCTCCTGCAACCCCAGCCCAGTGACTCATTAAAACTGGGAGGACTTCAAATATCTGGGTCGGATCTTCCCAAAAGTTGGAGAGGGAGAGTGAGCCTGGCATAAGACCATACCTCTGCTGAGTGTCTTTTGGGTGGTGGCAGTAATTTGTCCCCAGATAAGATGCAGTTGAGAGAAATGAATGGATTTTTAATGGAAAATATGGTCCGGTTTTGAAGAGGAGACTGAATTTTTTTATCACTCCCTGTGTCCCACTGGGAAAGCTGCCCAAACGCTCCACCTCCTTTTGCCCATCCAGCACACAAGCTCTACCTGCCTCACAGGGATGAGGTGTTTGCAACATTTTTTTTGCATTTTCAGATGAAAAAGCCTTAATCAGTATAACATCTTTCCTAAAAGAAGAAGAAAATAGTTGTGATTCATGCTTTCAGGCACACGCCTACTTAAATGTTTTGCCAGTGTACCTCAGCTACAATCATCATGATGATTTCCTCAAGATTAAAAAAAAGAAGAGGAGGGAAGAACAGGCACTCCCGACTGTGCCTGAATTAAAGAAATGGTGTAATTTCTTTGGCTTTGTCATTATTTTCATTTCCCTCTTCTCCCTCTCCCCTAGAAATTATTAAATCATTAAAATGATTTAAAAAATACCAAAGAAGATGTCTGGCCTGTTTGATCTTGAGCCTGAATAGGGAAGAAAAAGGAGTCAAGACTCTGATTATGGAAAAAAAAGTACAAGAGAGAAAAAAAGTTGTAACAGGAAAGTCATGAAGGAGAAGATTTGGCTTTGATCTCTGCACCGCACTGGCTTCGCCGGGAGAGGGGGGCTCTGCTGAGCAAAGCTGGGCTGTTGTGTGGCTGCTTCGGGGGATCACAGGGGCAACACTTTACACCATCTGCTCAAAGGCAAACAAGTCACTCTSAGCGAGATTTCCATCCTTGGGGTACAAGAAAGCAAGCAAAATATGGATTTGATGTGTGTAGAATGAAGGTATACCTCAAATGACGGATGCTATTTTGACTTCTACACAACTGGCCTCCTTCAGCTGAGGGAGACTGATTAACAGGCTGCCAGCCTTGGYTGACTCATTCGTTTTAATTCCTAATTTGTATACCCTCCTGTTTGTCCTGCTGCAGGGAATCCAGGGCTTAGGAAACGGCCATTAGAAATCAGAGTGATGGCAGCAAAGAGCATTAGCAGGCATGCAAAGCTAACCTGCTCACACTGCTCTTGGTAATTTTCAACAGTAAAAGGTACGCTGGGAACGACAAGGGGTCATCTCCCAGGTACTCGCTGCTAACACGGTCTCTAGGTATGTGGGAGAGAGAGAGATTTTGTCTCTTTACGTTTTCACCTGATCTCCATTGCTCCAGTCTCCAAAGGCTGTTTGAGTTGCTTTCTAGCTCGAAGGAAAATGATAAAATCCTGAAGGTGGCCTGGGAGCAGGACATATTACTCAAATCCCTCCAGAATCTGGCACTTCTGATAAAAATATGAAGGGACCATGGTGTGTTTGGGATTGCAAATTCCCCCCGTACCTCCAACCCCAAAGCACCACCAACGCACTCCAGCCCTTTCCTTAGTAAGACAGGCTGTCCCTGGCCAGAAAGGCAGGATGGGAACTATCCCCTGGACCTGTTTTCTGTTTGTCTGAGAAGCAGTTGTAATTTTACTGTAGTAAAACTTACTTATCATCACATTTACTCCTTCCTGGACTATGGGTTTTACCTGCTGCTTGCAGACATCTCCCAGGAGGGTCAGGCCCATGGCTGCCCCTCCAAGAGCCCAGCTCAGATGTTTTAGAAGGAGAAAGAAGTCTCAGAAAATGTGGAGGTGAGGAAATCTATCCCACCTGAATTACTGGCAGTGACTGACTCAAGCTGTGAGGCATGTAGCTTCATATGTCTTCAAGGCRTCTTTTAGGATTAAGCAGTTTAAAGTCTACATTGCTGAAAACAGTGGATTTCTTCTTTTTGTCCTGACATCAAGGCAGCTCCGGGGGACAGAGGAGGATGCTGTGATGTCTTGGGCACCAACTCCCAACTGAACTTGTTTCTGACAGCAAACCCTCTGTGGGTGGTGGCTGTAGAGCGAGCTATGGGTGTCTGCATCCATGCAGGACTCCTAGAGAGAAATTCTTCTTTTCAAACATCTGTGTTGAGCCAGTTTCCAGGAGATGATACTACAAGAGAGTAATCCTCCAGCAGGATCCATGTTACCCAAACTATTCCACCCTTAGGGTGTTGAATGCAAACAGCTCCGYGCTAGCTGTCCCACCAGCCGCGGCTGCCTCCCTCCATGTTGGAAAGCTTGCCCTTAGGAGTATGAATGGGAGCAGACCCGGCCTGAAAATCTGCCATTTGGACTATACCAGGCATCTCATTTTCCAACTGGAAAAGTGTTTTACTTTAGCCCTGCTGATGAAAATTAATTGAAGACACATGTTCACAAGACCCAGAGGACATCTGTGTAAGCAGTCAGTGAGAAGATCAAGACTAACTCACACCAAGAAGTCATGTGCTTAACCAGCATCACCTGTACTGCTGACTACAGACATGTAGGAGGCAGCCTCGGGGTGCCAGGACACCCAGCTTTCATCTTACCCATGCGGGGAACAGCCCTGACTGTCCCCCGGGTATGTTTTCAGCCGTCACCTCTGTTGACATGCAGCCACCCCCAGAGCAGACGGTGGCACTTGCTGAACAGCAGAAGCAGCTGCCAAGTGGAGAGGGAGACAGTATCTACTGGGACAGGCAATGGGATGAGCAGAATTCAAAAGCAGGCAGCTAATACAAAAGATGAGCAAAGCACACAATAATTACAGCTACGCAGAGCTGTATCGGCTGGGAGATGTTTCCAGGCTCAATGTGGGTGTGGTGAGACTTTCACAGAAATGACACATGGCAGCCAGCTCTCTTTCCTCTGACCGTGTGTCCCAGCCATGTGCCTTGGAGAAGACGGCTGCAGCTGGGAGGGTCCTACAGCCCTGCGTCCCGGGGGAGCGCAGATACCCCCTGCGAGGTGGCACCACGTAAAGGGCCCCTCCAGAAGGTCAGAGCAAGGACAGATGGGAAACGGTCATTTTTCAGCTTGGAAAGCTTTCCTTTTGGGTGGATCTAGCATAAAGGTGGGGGCTTTTTTCCCCCTTTCCAAAACAAGGCAGCAAACAGAACAAAACTAAAGTAAGAAAACCTCAACCACACCTGGTCAAACAGAACATTTAACTCAATCCAAGAGAAAAGATTTTGTTTCCTTTTCATGTTTTTCACTTATGTTGTTTTTTTTTTAAAAAAATAGTAAAATCGTTCATTCATTCAAAAATAGTAGATGCCACATTTCACAGTGGAACAGCAGCTCAACACAAAACAGTGAACTTTCTCAATTCAAGGTACGTTCGAGGCTTTTAAATTTATTCTCCGTCTTTTTTCCTCCCAGATTACCCACTGAATGTGATCCCAGTCCATAAATGGCTTCAGCCGCTGCGAGCTTTGGCCATGCTGCCTTTTCACTGAATCAACGACCAGCTCACGATGTCAGCCAGCATTACTGCTGCCGCTGAGAAAAGGTATCTTCTTATATTTCATGGGCATGTCTGACACTGTCTGGGAAGTTTGCCCACTGCCATGCCCAAGGTGAGACCAAATTTTTCAAACCTGAAGGTCCCAAATTGGGCTTTTGAGTAGAGTTTTGGGCAACTGAAGAGAACAACCTACACCCTATGGGTGCTTCCCACAAGGGGACAGAGCGGGTAGAAAATACGGAGTTTGCCTCATCAAGGCTCACCAGAGCTCATCTGGAGGCATCCTTGAGCAGTCCGAGGGACCAGTCTACTTCGGACTAGTTTGCACGTGGAAGTTAAAGCAAGTTAAGTCCAAGTATCAATTTAAATCGTGGTTGATCAAAGAACAAAAACGCAAGACGGCATGATGCCTAGCTAAGAATTTACCCTACTGTCAAGTGTCGTCCCCAGCACCTCTCCCTGGCGCTGTGATCTTTCTGTGGTTGTCACCAGCCAAGAGCCAGAGCGTGGAGGGGATCTTCCACTGACGGCGAGTTGAGCACACACTGGTGCTATGAGCACAAACAGGTCTAAAAATGGAGAAGGCTGGGAGGGAGCGCTGGGCAGATCATCCAGCCCTCCTCGCCTCTTGGGCGGTGGGAGCAGTGCTCCTTGCTGCTGYGGGGAACATGTGCTGCACAGACCTGGCTGAAAAATATGGTGAGAACTCGTCCAAAAACTCAGTGCAGAATTGACTGCTTTAAAACTGAGATTTTAAGGGAATAGTTTCATTGCTTGAAAAGCTTCTAGTCCCGAAACAAGAATTATTGCTCAGCTTTTGTAAAAGAAAGCAGTAAAAGCATTTCTGTGCACAAATCCCAAAGGTAGGCTTTATCCAACTGTGTTTCCATAGAAAATGCTTCTCACTCTCTTGTCTGTTTTGATGTTGAAAATACCTGGTCTTGCTCACTGACAAAACTGCACCTCACGGACCCCCTCTCACTTCCAAGGAAAATGGCATCAGATACTCAGACAGGGAGCATTTTAGCACCTCTGCCTCCTGTGGATTTTGCCGCTGGCTTTAAGGAGAGCAAGACCCAGCCCAGAGCCCCCAGCACAAGCATTTGGAACCGGTTTGCTCTGCATCCCGCTCCTCCCTTCTTAGGATTAAGGAAGAGATGCATTTAAAGCTGTGGGCTGGCGGGATGAGCTGGGGCTGTCTCTGGGGCCCAGGCAGGAGCGGCTGCAGGCAGCCCCGGGGAGGCAGCCCAGCTCCGTGGCACAGTGGGCAGACAGCGGCACTGTCCCTGCCAGCTCTGTGTCCCGCAGCACAACACTAACCCTCTTCTCCCAGGGGTTTATTCTCCAGCCTGGTCTCCAGGAGCCTCCTCAGTGCGCAGGAAGCCCCTCTGCCCTGGGGCCGTGGGCAGCACAGCCCTTACTTTGGAAAGGAAAGCCCTTACTCTGTCTGCTGGTTTAATGCACGAGAGCCTGCATTTCATGCTACAAAGCTTCTGCTTGAAGGCCTGTTTAACACACTTACATCAATAGCTTTCTCCTGGTTCTCATAGATGCAAGTGATGGAAATGCAGTCCAGCCCAAGGCACAGGAGTGTGTTCTTGGGCCAGAGCAGCTGCAAGTGGTTTCCCAATGCACAGATAAAGCCTGAACCACTTGGACCTCATAGCTGGACCAAAGCCATAAACAGCTTTGGGAAGACCTCCATATTGATGTTTGCAGCTGGGCCAAAATCATCCTGGCAACAGTGTGCTCCTGGCCATGTCCCACGCAGCACCTTCCCTGGGCAGGGCAAAGGGCCGTGGGGCAACATCTCTGCTGAGCTTCGAGGGCTGCGCTGGGTGCATTGCAGGCAGCGTGGGAGGTGGTGCTCAGGGCTGCCAGGGCGACTTCTCCCCCCCACAGCGCTCACCTCCCTTTGGGACTGGAGAACGAAAACCAGGTCCGTCTGTCCACGGGCTCCTGCTCCTTCCTCACCTGCTAGTGACCATTCTGCTGTTCAAGGTGGCATCTGAGCCTGCTTCAGTGCAGAAGCAGAGGCACATGAAAGCTGAGTTATGGAGAGACTCCTGACAGGCTGGCAGCAGTCTCAGTGACTCACTAACTTGTGATTTCCTCCGTGGTGGTTTTCCAGCACAGCTGCTCCCGGCCACAGCACATGGCGAGCGCTGGCGGAGCGAGCACCGTGTCATTTCTCAGAAGGCCAGGCTATGTGGGCAACCTGTGCATTGCTCATGCAGATCCCCACAGCAAACCCCAGTAATTGCCTCAGAGGATAACAGGCCATAAATCTGGGCAGCTGCACATGTGAGGCACGCATGGTCTGGCTCCTTGAATCAAAGCGCGTGTGTTTTTGCTGTTTGCAGTGGCTGAATGTGTTTCTCATTCTGGATTCCCCTTTTCAGAGGAAACTCCCTCCACCCCCCTCACTTCTCTCATCCTCTTTACGAGAGGACCTCAGGCACTCTGGAAACGTGGGGAGAGGTTTACACCATTCCTGTCAGACATCTCGCAACTGCTTCATGCCACTCGACACATGAAGAAGCTGCATAGAGAGCGATGGCATAATTTTCTACACAAAGCTTGCAGGAGATGCTGGAGTAAATTGTAACTCTCTGGCTTCCCAGCCCCATCTTTCTTCTCTAGGTTTGAAATCATAGCATCTTTGTTGTCCACAAATTTGATTACAAAATGCCCAGGCTGCCTGGGTTACAGGTTTATTTGCAAACCTGAAATTTAGCTCTAGGGTCACAGGCCTATTTTGAGCAGACTCAAGGCTAAGGTTTGAGTGAAGGAAGAAAGAAATCTTTTTCTTCACAACTCCATGGAGGGAAAAAATGAAATTTAAAGAGGCTTTGTCAAACAAAATCTAACCTGGCCGGTCCAGGAACCCCACACAAAGGGGCATTGTGCTCTGCTTAAGAAATAGCGAGTCCAGTCTGTCAAGACTGTGTCCTGTGCTGCCAACAAGTTCAAGAAAGCTGGACTCAGGTAGCCAAATAACCTGGTGACTTCATGTCTGAGAGCTGGGTTAAAAGTATCTTCCTGCCTCCTTTCCCTTCCCGCTTCTTTATGGAAGGGACTCGGCGGGACAGATCAGACTGCAAACACAGCTGGTAGGAGYGAGAGGGAAAACAGAGTCAGGGGAGCACAGCCAAGAGCAAACCCAGCCAGTCGGACTGATCAGCAGTGAAACTGCTGGCAGGGGGGACCTGCTCACCCACAGGGACAACCAACTGTGAACGTGGGGAGCAGGAGCAATCAGAAAAAAAAAGCACGGTTGTTGAGATCAGCAACTGGGACAGCAGCCCCACACTGTGATACACCGTTATGCCCCAGGAGCCATCCCTAGGGTGGGCACTTGGATGTTTCCAGCATGCTGCTCCTGGGAGCACGGGCAGACCAGGGTGAGGAGGGTGCAGGCAGAGGGGAGCTGAGCATGACTGCCTGGGCTGTTGCTCACAGCTGCCAGCAGCAGCACGCTCAGGGAATACTGCCTGTGCACTCTGGAGGATGCCCCTCTTATTTCTAGGGGACTGCTAAGGTTTTCTGGCTTGACACGCTATTGCATTTCCCTCTCTCCCCAACATCTAGAAATGCATGCTGTTGCAGCTCATATATTTCATTTGCTGCCTGAGAATTGAGGGCACCGTTCACTGAGGACCAAGAAAATGTTGAGCAGATCTCCAGGTATCTTAGTGGGGGCTTGCATTTAAGTGCCTTAAAAAGGAGCCCTAGGAATGGACTCTGCCCCTTTGAAGCAAATCTGTGTCTGTTCCCATTTGACAGTGGAACCAAAGCAGAGCAAACAAAAGCAGCAGCTCAGATCCCAGTGCAGCATCTGTGCGTATCACCTGTATGGCATCCATACAGTCTCTTACTAGCATCCCGGGAACCTGCAGCATGCAAAGGGCTGCCAGCATCAAGATTTCTCAGTCCATCCCATTGCAAAGACCTTCAAGCAAAACAAGTGATCTCCCAGAGCTGCACATTGCGTGTAGTCTGGTCTCTCTCCCTGCCGTGCTGGTTTCCCGTAACATACCTGAGACTTCAAGCCATGCTTTAAATAAAACAGCTGTTTTGACCACTTACAATGAGGCAGGGAACCCAGCCACGCTTTTCCAGCCATGGAAACCACATGAAAAGCTCTACAAGCAACTTTCCACAGCATTCCCACTCTCCTTCATACAGGCCAATCCCAAGGATGGCTCGGCCAGAAAAAGGAGATTTGCAGAGCTGCATGTTGTAAATCCAGGGTTTCACTAACATTCGCCAAAGGATTTTCTCTCTTCTAGGAGGGTGCCTGAATCATCCTTGATGTGGGGTTAGGGAACAAAAAAGACCAGGTCTTTATAGTCAACAGTATTTCTTTTCTGTTTCTCCCTGATGAAACTGTTAGTTGGATTTCCAAATCCCTCAGAGGGAGATGCCTCCTTTAATGCATTTGTCTAAATCCCTCCTATCCCTTACTTTCCATTCTTTCTGATATTCTTCCACTTTTGTTTTCAGCTTTTCTTTTGCATTTTACTGCTGTCAAGCACAGCAGAAATACCGTTTCATTTATAGCTATAATTACCTCTCTGGTGTCCATATGAGACTGTTGATCTAGCCTGATTTGTAGCCTGTGAAAAGTCCCCCTAGAACATAGCAGGATGAAACCTGCAGGTCATACAGGAATGATTTTAACTGTCTAAATAGCTACACAGAAAACAAAGTCTTTTCTACCAGGTTTTAGAAAAAAGCCGCAGCTTTAACAGGGAATTCCATCTCCATGGATGAATTTCTAGATTGTTTTAAAAATATTATAGAAAAGTAAGCACCCCCTGCTTGGTGTTCCCTGGAATTGAAAGCACTCCCACCACAAGCATTTCTCTTACAACTCAGCAAATATTATGGAACTGAAAATCAAGGGCAACTTGTCTGGTCTGGGACATTCAACAGGACTAAGGTTTGGGGCTGCAGCAAAACCTGCTGAGAAGATCCTGTATCATAGCACAAGTAGGGTGGCTATGCAAGACAGAGCTGTGCTGCAAAAGTAACCTCCAGAAGTTTTGGGAGAAAGAACCGGGAGCAAAGGCAGGCCAGAGATGGGCTTTCTGGGCTTGATGGGATGAGGGCACAAGCCATCTGTGCAGCTGAGCAGCAGCAGGGCTCGAGGAGAGGTATGGGCTTGATCCCTGGGGGTTTGTCCCATGGCCCTGGAGGACCCTGGGATGGTGTTGCAGATGAAATGCTGCCCTGGTTTTAGCCCCTTGGGAGATCTGCCGAAATGAGAGGCCTCCTCAAGCTTCAGCCTGTGAAGCTTGATGGTGCCTTCTGGAAGACGTGGGTCTGCTTCCATCAGGCAAGAGAAGAAAAACAAACAGGCAAACTAAAGAGATTTCCTCCAGGATGAAGCTTTCTCAGAAAGACCTGAAATGATGCTGTGCAGCAAAATATTATCCGCTTAGAGAAGACTTTTGCTCGTCTGGTGAAAATACTGTGTGGGGGCTTTTCAATGTCCAGTTTAAGAGCTGGCAGGCACTGAGAGGCAGGTGAATACACGGCAGAAGTTTCCCTTCACCTAGAAAAACCACAACCTCTTGCAGCTCTGACTCAGCCTCGATTTCAAGAATGTGCAGATGGTGCCGGGGATCGTCACCCCTCCTCCAGCTCGCTCACCCCCGCGCTCAGGGGGTGGCTGGCAAACTTTTGCTGTGCCCTAGCCCATACCCTGGCTGTTTCCACAGCCATTTGCAACCTCCGTAAAGGACCTGGATGGGCCCACGTAGTCTTTGGGACTTCATTTTGTACTGCGCAGGAGGTGGGAAGGATAACTTTTGTCAGGCAGCTGGGCTGGCCAGGGATGTGGGTCGCACTGTGAGAGTGGTGGGCTGCAGGCTGCTGTGCCCTCCCAGGTACCAGTCACCTCTCCCACATCAGCCTCCTTGCCACCTGTGCAAAAAAAAAAATCCACATGTAAAAAACATCCTTTGCTGCTTTAACAAGGCTATTACAGAATAGTTTATTTACTTCATTATGCACCACTTGGCTTCTCCCTTGCTTTTGGGCTGCATTAGTAATTTTTCTCCCTCTGGATTAAAAAGATTTGTTTTTCTGGTAGATGCAGAAAAACTGAATTTTGTTCCCACTCTATTATCTGGGCTTCCCATTTGCCATTAAGACTGTTTATCACTTTTAATGGCTGTTCCTTTCTCTCCGCACAACACGACAGATGAGGAGTACTGCCATATCCTGAGCAATTTTGCAGACCAGCAGAGACCCTCCTCTCAGAGCTGTTCCCAGGCCAGGCCTCATCAATAGCTGCCACACTGTGATTGCCGCTCTGTGTCAGCTCATTTACCCCGTCTTGTGTGTTCAGCCCCTTTCCGACAGCACAGCAGTGCCCTTGGTATCTCTACTAATACAACCAGGGCTAAAACCTTCCTTTTTTGCCCCAAACTGGTATTACTCAAAGCTGATTTCATGTTTGGAGGCAAAACTCATATTCCTCTCCTTGGATTTAAGTTCAGCTGTGAGAAAAGCTGAAGGTGAATGGGAAGGTGTGACAGCGGTCAGAGTTGCATCCCCTTCAGAAAACCTGGCTCCAGTGTGGTCTCAAGCAGGGCTCAGCCCCCTGCAGTGAGTTGCTCTGCCAGGGCTGGCTTAAAGGATAGACCAAGAAGGCGTCTACCCACCCCCAGGAAAAGCTTGGGCTGCTAAAAAGCAAGCTTGCTGAAGTAAAATATTTATTCTCAATTTCCTGTTAAATTTGGCAGGAACAATGAATTTTTTCTTGTAGCATTTTATTAGGAGATAGGGATTTAATGGGAAAACCCAGCAAAACATAATCTGCCTCCCCTAGCAAACAGAGTAAGTCCAGGGCCAGGTTTTCTCTCCCAGCTTTAACGACAACATAGCCCTCGGCTTTACCCTTGGACACTGCAGAGAAACCTCTGATCCAGTGGCTGGAGGCAGGTCTTCACAGCCAGCAGGTCGTTAGCAACAAGCCCCTCAAAAATACCTTGAGGAATAGCATTTAGGGAAATTAACTGCCTCTGGCAAGAGCAGCCGCAGCGCTAAGGTCACCACGTAAGCCGGCTTGCCTGGCACTGCTCTAGCCTTTGTCAAGCAAGCCAGACTCGCAGCCAAGCTTTCAGACAGCAGCGTAAAAGCAGAAATGGCCTCTGGCTTGCAGCAGGCAAAGAGGGCAAAACACAGTGGCTTATTTTCTAGCTGGAAAAAAGCTAGAGTGAAATACCTTTGTGCTGCTTTGACAGAACTGGTAAGTCATTTCTTTTCCCTACTTTCCTTTAAAGCACCAGAATCAAGTTAAAACAGGAATGTGCATCAGTGACCCAAGTGCAACAATAGACACTGCAGACCTCCTCACTTAGGCTTGGTTGTAAACCTAGCGCTTTGTATGAAATATTACAGAGTGATTCATCACAGGGTAATTAGGCTTTAATCCAACTGCAGATTTATCCACAGGTTTAATCATTATTAAACCTCTCCTGGTTGCTAAAGACCTCCTAATAACAGAGGCACTGGTGTTTTGTTCTAATTTAGAACATTTAAGTCCCATATCAAGCTATTAACATGAATTGAAGGTTGGTTTATAACATAGGGAAGCAATATAAAGCTATCAGCATTCATTTTGCATCGGGCAGCATGAAAACTGTCACATTTACCATGCCACTGCCTTGCAGGATAGGTCAGATGAGCACAGAAACTGCGTGCGCCCACCAGAACACAGTTCATCTCAGGAAAGCTTTTGATAGCTCCCCGTCTCCTCTTTTAATCCAAGCACATCCCCTTCCCCAAACCTTTCTCCTCAGAGCCTTTTCTCTAGGAGGACAAGATCGTTTGCAGTACAAGAGGGCAGCGAGCTAGAGGCTCTGTATCTCCAGAGACACCCATGAGTCAGTCCTAAGCCAGACGCCACCCATGTAGGTTTATCTCCATTTTCTCTCATTAGAGTCCATCACTTCTCTGTTGCCCTAAGTCTGATCTCAGAGACTCTCTTCTCACCTCCTTTCTTTCTCATCCCTTACACAGAAACTCCCATCCCCAGAAGAGCCTCCCTGCCTCAGGGCACCCCATCCCCATCTCCCTTCCATGGCAGCAAGCCAGGCTGCTCCCCCATCAGCTTTTATAGCCGGGACAGCTGTGTAACTCACCCATCTCAGGTGAGCCCAGCTACCCTTAACGTGACACACTAATGGGCCTTGTTTTCCTATTGCAATCCTTCCTCTTGGTTTAAATGTAGATTTACACATCAGGCACAGCTAAGGCCAGCAAGATCTGTGCATCCTGTGCTTTCCCAGCACYGGGTGAACCAAGAGCACTGCATGTCTATAAACAGTCACCATGCAGGACCTCACCCTGCTTACACCATGCAAACACTTTTTCTACACTAATGGAAAGCTTGTTATCGCCTTCCTCGAAAGATCCCACCTTTTAGTTCAGCGTGCAGAAGATGAATGCAGTGAACACAGAGCCCTTTTAACAAGCAGCCTTATGAATACTGTGGATCCTGCAGAAAATTTGGGGAGCGCTGGCAGACGCACAGCACAGGGGGACCAGGATTCACTCACGAAATAAGCGCCCAGCCCTTTGGCAACTCAGGGGCTGCCAAATACAAGCTCCCTCCATTACCGGGAAAGCAGCTGGCTCGCACATGGGAGGAAATCCTGCTACCTGTGAGCTTTCCACTCCCTGCTGGGGAAAGCAGCCAGGGCTTTGCACACAGCAGGCCAGACCATCACTGGGCTCTCTCCTGAATTTCCAGCTGGCATGACCTGAGCCAACATAACTCCATTCCCCAGAGCAGCGTGTCTCTGTGGGCAGACTTGCAAGGTCAGGCTGTGCCACCCGCTGCTGGCAACACTCCTGCCCCTGGGGTCCCGCTCCAGCGAGGAGCGGGGCTGTCTGTGCCCCAGGGTGCCAGTGCCCATGGAGTCAGCTCTCATGGACAGGATTTTTTCACCTTGAATTAGTTTGCCCAAAACTTATAGTGAATACAACGGAAAGTTTCATGCTGTGCAAAAAGCTCCTTCCCATAAAGCAAACATCTACAGATGGAAAGTTTTAATCCAGTCTAATGCCAGAGCTGGGAAAGCAGGGCTGCACAGCCGCACCAGGAAAGAAAACCCTGCAAATTGGTGTGCCCTCCATGCAGGGGAGAGGAGGAGACAGTTATACAGGAAGCAAACAAGTGTGGTGGACAGAGATCACCCTGCAAAAGTCCCATTTACGGTTGTCACCCAGTACACCCCAGTACGCAGCCCAAAGTCCAGGTCTTGGCCTGTGTAACCTGCACGGGCTGATAACATGCCTCCATTTGAAAGGACCCCCCCCCCCCTTTCAACTCCATCCATTTTGTGTATTTAATGGCTTCAAAGACACTTGTGCTAACGGGCTAAATCTTACCTAGTGAACAAGATAACCATCGCTGTGCACCAAAGCCTGCAGCAAAGTCAATATTGACAGAGCTGCCCTGGCTGCATCCTGCCTGGCTGGGGCTCCCAGGTGTGCAGCGAGGTTCTCCTCCGGGAACCGCTCAGGTGGGGACCAGCGGAGATTAAAAGACAGGAGCCGCAGAGCGTGTTAGACAGGAACAGTGACAGCAACATGGGGTTTTGCAGTTCCTCAGACACGAGCAGTTCTGTCAGCTACCAACATATAGGAAAAGTTGTGCATGTAAATCACTTTCAGGCCAACGTATGCATTATTGATTTTAATAATCAGATGCAAATGGAAAGAGCAATCCAGTAATTATCCCCATGTGATAAAAAAACACACATAAGCCATAGGACATGACAACTCTGCTGATGGAAGCAGTCTGTAGCTTTACTTTCTCTTTCTGCCTCACGCTATTTTTCACTTGTTCCTCTATCCCAAACACATGTTCACCTTCCAAGTGCTCTAAGGCTTTCTTTGCAAAACTCCCAGGCTGAAAGGCCAGTACCCAGGGGTGCGGACAGTCCCACTGGAGCTGGTATCAGCCCCCAACCTGAACATCACACCTGGCTGTRGCTCACCTCTCACTAGTCACTCAGCACACCGCTCACAGACCGTGCTTACGGGTTTGTGGTCCTGAGGCATGCTGGAAATACTCCCCCAGGGTCAGATATGAAACAACTAGAGACAGGAGGTCTGGGGTCAACCCCAGCTCTCCCAGAAGCATGTTGTGTGGTGCAGGGGTCTCGTGCACAGCTGGAAAGGAAAGGCAATGTCAGGTGGTTTAAGTGAGGGATCACACACTGCAAATAGCAAACTTCCAAACAAGCAGCTGCTACAAATAGTTTGCAAGCAGCTTCTGCACTGAAACAGCACTTGAGCAGTCCGGAATGATAAATGTTGAAAGGAAAAGTCAGTTCAAAGAGAAACACTGATCCTCCCAGGAAAAAAACCCTTGGGGGGGAAGAGAGATAAAGATCAGAAACAATTAAAGAGCAATGGTTATTGAATATACTACCCCTGTGATGAGGGCTCCTGAATCTGTTTATCAGGAGTGGGAAAGGTGCAATGAATACTGCATAGCCAGAAGCATCCAAATTGTTGATGAATCGTGAAGGGCTCTGTCAAAACGGAGCTTGTCTACAAATGGAAATCCTAGTGTCCCTAGCATTATTGGCTGCTCCAAACAGGAAACCTTTAGTGTGAATTTCATGGTAAACATCTATCTCCAGCATTTAGTTCTGCCCTTCAGAGTGAAGACAGGAGAAGTGAGTTTGTTCAGCCAGAGCCTTCTCCGAGTCCACCGTGGAGAACAGGATTTGTGATGAGATCTGTTTTCAGGCTCGACTCAATGGTTAACCAGTCAGATTAATAAATGCCAGAAGGAGGAAATAACAGGCAAGTTAAACAGAGGAAAAAAATGTCTCCCCACCTGGCTAGATAGCAAAAGTTTACAAGAATTCTGTGCCTTCTGGATGATTCTCCCCATSTCTTATTTAACATTGTTTTAGAAGAGGTGATTGCAGCATCTTTCCAGTACAAAGGTGGTGGGGTTTTCCATGTCAGCATGTTCCTGGAGGATCCCAGCCATTTCCTTCTCTCTCCCCACTTCCTGGTGGAAATGAAAGATGGGACACATGCCAGCTGGCAGGAGCTCTTACTTCAGCAGTATTATCTGATGAAGGATGGTTGGTTATAAGACCACATTTCTTTTGTTTCATGGGTATTATATTTTCATCCACTTATTGTTGAAATTTTCAATTTTTTAAAAAATATTTCACAACTTCTCACAGGAAATACCTGCCATTTTTCCAGCTGTTGTGGAACAGAGGTATCCGAGCACTTGTCTGGGTTTGCAAGGAGCTGGAGAGCTGTGCCCTGCAGAAAGGAGGGGCGATTCTAGGTACATGCAAGAAAACCAGTGGAACATCCAGTGGATGGAGGGTTGGGGGAAGCTGTTTGTTTCTGTGATCCACACTAACCCGTCTGCTGCCCTTATGTGAGGATCTATTTGAGTATTTAGATAATAAAACCACTGTTCTTCATGCTTGGGAACAGAGTCCAAAATAGTTACACAGAGTATGTCTACACTGAAACCGACTACATGACTATGTGGCGATGCAGGGACACTCGTGATGCTGTCAAACTCTCTAGCTCAGATATCATCAGGGACAGATGAAGGTCCTCCTGGGCCATCTGTCCTGATAATTACCTTGCATTTTGGGAGCACTGTGCTGTGCTCTGTGCCGCAGCGACAAGCCCACTAACAGCAGTTCCCAATTTCAAGCTATCCAGTGTATTTGCTCACGCTGGCATCACAGCACTGCGTACAACACAGAGCATAAAGATTTAGTGACACTGTTAACCAGGTTACAGTCATGCAGATAAATAGTGACTTAGTCCTTACACATATATACCGTCTTCCAATTTTCTTGCAAGAGTCTCTGTATAAAAAGCTGGAAAAGCAAGAGACTAACATGAAACTGAAGCTGTTGCTGCTGAGTGGTGAGTTTAGACTAGGGGAAATGTGAAAATATGCTCCATAAAATGGGAAGAAAATCTGCTACTTTCTAGAGATTTTTCTCCCTACACTGCCTACTTTTGAGTATTTCAGCCTTCTCTCCCAGGCCAGACTGACAGATGGCTTCTAAGACACGTTGCTGACTCTACCCACTGAGATACTGAAACTGATGAACCAAAGGAAAGCCCGTGGGAAGTAATTCTGGGACTCTGTGGGCTATTTCTGCTACACAAAAGCCTATTGCTCCAGCTCTGTCCTTAACACAAACGCAGCATGCCCCATCCCTGCATCCAGCAGCCGCCACGTGCTCTCCCCACACAGAGGATGATGGCTTGTGCCCGGCGGGCGCGGGGGGGACAGGCTCCTAGCTGGGACAGGCTCAATAAGGCTCTTGTCTTATTCAGGCTTGTGCTCAGTTGTGTCCTGGAGCTCTGGAGCCCTCTGCTCATCCTGACACAAACCTGGGAATGAAAAAAGATGACAAGGCACTGGAAATTTGCCTGTATGAGCAGAAAGGATGTGGGGATTATACTGTGCTCTTCCAGCTCAGAGAAAGCTGCTAGAAGGGAAAGGATAGAAACTGTTTAGTAACGGTTGTTTACTGGGGCCCCACATCTATGACAATAAACTCAACAGTAAAGGCAAAAAGGCAAAACTCAAGGCATGTTACCTGCACTATCAGCTGTACAGCACATGGAGAGACAAAGCTGGGTGTTTAATGGGGAGATGACGCTGACCTTTAATGCTGCTGAAAAAAGTGATTGTTCCATAAATAAGAAAGCTGCTGAATAGTATATTCAGTGATTTTTTTTTTCTCTTTTCCTCTTCAGGTATGTAAACAGCTTTTGATTTATTTTTGTGTATCTATTTGAAATATTTCTGTAGTCTGACTGAGCTTTGGTTTGGAAACAGTTTTTCAAGTTCAGTGCAAACACTGAATTCAACATTGGAGCAGCCCGGTTATGTCGGATGGGACACATAAGTCAGGTATCATGATTTCTTTGGCCAAATGAATGCAAATTTTGGAAACACTTCAAATGGTCCTTTTTATAGGTTTCAAAATCACTTTAGGTAAACATTTGCTAATGACTTCAAATTGACCACGCCAGTAAGCTCATTTGCTAAAACTGCAACAGAAAATGAATACAAAAGGATTGCAAGTACTGCAGTCAGCTGAAATGCAGACCTGAGCAGACTTTGACACTATGGAGATCTCTGTCCGGCTGCACAAAAATTCAAGAGTGTCCTTTCAACAGGACTCGTGGTTTCCTTAGCCTGTCATTGCCACAATGTGCTGAAATCTGCAGCATGTCTTTAAGGCACACAGCTCAGAATTGTGCAGCTCTATCATCACACTGTTATCACGTTGGATGTATCAAGTAACAGTGAAATAGGGCCTGCAACAGGAAGGTAGTCCCGCATCAGAGCGTGCTCGTGAACTCATCTTTTCTTTCAAACAAATTAATCCGAAGTATTAGTCACTCTTGCCAAAGTATTGATCTGCTCTGCTACTGGTGACACACAGATGCCTGGGAAGCACTAACTCCAGTCCTCCAGTAGTGGCCGGATGTCACCTTGCAGGCTGCAGCTCTTCCACGTCATCCAGAAATTTTGCTGACTGTAGGCACCTTGCCTGCCTTTCACGTCAGTGCACAGCACCCACCTCACTAATGCTCCGCATCGCTATATCCCTCACCCCTCAGTCCTATGGCTGAACAGGACCTACACCAGAAATGAACCATGAGCCAGGGGTTGCAGAGATACTCATACAGTGAATGCACATTTTACATTTTCAGCCTAAAAATATATTTGTGCCAAAGTCCCTTTGAGGCTCTTTTCCATAAGCACTGTTTGCTCCCCATTGCCTGGCTGCAAGGGAAGGTGGGGAAGCTCATGCAAACGTGAGATGACAGGATCTACTATGCTCATACAGTGCTGCGGGTCTTTCCATAAGCACTAAAAAATGCACAGACAATCTATAGGAACTTTCCAATGACAGAAAACAAAGGAACAAAACTGCTAGAGCAATGAAATGTTGTAAGATCTCTGAAGGAAAAAAGCCTGCCCTCCTCAGAGCCTCTGTCCTAAACCGCCCATGCCCTCCGTACCCCCTCAGTCCTCGTCCCTAGCAGCTGAGCACATCAGTGCAAGAGGGGACAGTCCCACATAAGAAAGCCTGGCTCCAGTGATGCTCAGAGCCCAGAAGGCTCCGTTCATACAGCCCCTGGCTGGCCCTTAGTGACATACGGGACCAGACACATCAGGGAGAGGAGCTATAGGTGCAGCAAAGGCCACATTTGTAATAAAATCTTCTAAGCACACATTTTATCTCTCAGTCATAACAACAAGCTCCTTTCCTTAGACACCTACTTTTTTTTTCAGTCTATCTGTAAAAACATGAAGTCTTTTTTGCAACACGGTGGAAACGAAAGCGCACAGAGCCTGATATTTAAAGGTTAAGATATATTGGCCTAATCCTGTCAGAACTTTAATGTAGATTATATAGGGACAGGCAATGACTAGAGGGAGGGAGAGAGGTGTAAATAATCCAGAGGAGTGTGGACTTGTTGGCAGGGTGGATTTATGCCCTGTCTTAATAAAGTGCCCTTTCATCTCTGGAACCTGGGCTCAGAAGCCAGTCTAGACAGGAATTAATGGGGCTCCTTCTCCACTTACAGTTCTCAAGGTTTCCCAACACCCAGTGTTCTCAAATGCAGTGGGGAAGTGCAGATTTACAGGATACACCGTGAGCTCAATCAGCCATGGATACTACTTTTTGCAGTGAGCTTTTAAACACAAGCTCTGACCATTCATCCAAGAGAGTCTGCTGCTAGGCCAGGAGACAAATTAAATTCACTTACTACAGCCTCTTTATGTGATTGCCACCCTAAGATGAAGCCAAGCAATTGGGAGCCTGTTGTAAAGAGATGGACTAGGGCATGCCAAGAAAAGAAAATACCGGTGTGCGTTGCTTTGGACCAGGACTTGGTTCTGCCTGGACACCATGGCTAGGAACATGAGTTACTCAAGGCAATACAGCACTAGGGCCTGCAGATGCTGAATTGCATAAAGTCACCTGTGGTGAAGGAAAATCGCTGTCTTCTTTTCTGCTTGCAGTGAACCTTCCCTTCTGTTTGCTTGTCCCCCTTAGGGGTCCAGAAGTATAGGTGGGGATGGAGCATTCAAAAGCATTTCTCAGTGAAGGATCTGGGATTGCACTGGAGTGTGCAGTCAAGAGAAGCAAGGAAAGCTATGAGCAAAAATGTACACATCCAGTGTGATTTAAAGTATTTAAGCAAAATTCTTCGGTGAAAGGTTTGTTAGGCATTATCATTTCTTGAACTCTTCAATTGCTATTCCTTGAAAAAGGGCACATCTTAAACTCTCATCTCCAGCTATGCACAAGGACCCACAGATGCAGAGACATTCAGCTAATTTTACATCTGTTTAATTTTCAGCAACAGGAGACAGGGAGCAGCAGGATGCACTGCCAGCTATTAGGAAGCCCTTTTATTATGCAAAATTTGCATCTTGTCTAAGTACAAGGACTCCAACAAGTAAAGACAGAGCCAGTTAAAGAAAAGGAATTGGAGAACAAAGTGGTCTCTAAAGGCACAGCAAGAGGTAAGAGCCCACTGTATTCAGTGATGGACAGTGTGACAGGTTCTCTTCCCAGGGAATTTCTTCTACAGACATCTGGACAGTACAGATGGAGGTGGCCAAAGAACCTCCTTCTGGGAACCCAATAGCTGTCTGCTAGGCAGAAAGGCTAGCCCAGGACTATGCAATTTGTAAACTCTTAAATTAAGACATGCCAAAGTCACAGCCAATATATAAGCAGTCCAATGCACGGTATTTTATTCTGTCTATAAAGCCCAGCACTCAGATTGAAAAAACATTAACTTCTCTTAGTGATAGGTGCCCTGGGCTGCCCAGCATCATGCCCAGGGCAGCAGGAGCCCTCTCCTTCCCTTTCCTCTTCCCTGCAGGGTCAGTTTTGTACAAAAGCTCACGGCACTGCTCCATGAGGCTCCCGTGCCTAGGGAAGGAAGGATGGCAGAAGCTTTGTGTTTGAGGAATGATGGCTRTGGGAGCATGAGTGATATGCCCAGCTCCATCAGTTAGCTACCAATTGCCCTCTTTGTCCCAACCCAGGAATCTCCTGGGACTGCCTCGCAAAGCAGGGGCTACTTCCAGAGAACTTGATTTAAATCAGCTCCAGGCCAAAATGCAAACTAGCTCCTGGCCTGGTGAAGAGCAATGTTTCCTCCCCATGCAAGAACCAGCAGTGAGATCTTGGGAGAGGAAGCATCCAGGCTCAGCTAGCTCGCTTCAGGAGCATACACTTTTTGCCACCTGCTCAGCTGTGCTGTCTATCCCAGGTGGGACTCCTCAGCTACAGCAGGAAATGTTACAGGGGTTAGAAGTAAGGAAGGGCGTGGAAGAAGATCAAGGGCTTCTTTGTCATGCAGGGTTTTGCGCATTAGTAGAATTCATTAGCGGAGTCTGATAATAAAGAGCAGTAATAAAGTGCATTAGACCACCTCTGTGCCTCCAGAGCTGTGCAAAGCTAGCCTGCGGCAGGGTGCAGCTTTAGGCTCACTTAGCTCATATCTCAATCTGCAGCCAGAACACAGCATTTGCCTGGTAGCAGGGGAAGCCCAAAACAGACGAAACCTTTCTACCCTAAGCAGAACTAATGTCAGCCAGTACAACCCTGTTCTCCCAGCTGTGTTCCCAAGCCACTCGCCTGGGTCAGCTGTGACTAAGCTGTAGCATGAAGGAGTGCAGGCAGTAATGCATGTGCAGGGTGAACCTTACCTCTCACTGCTTCAGTCCCAAACCTTTGCCACCTCCATGGAGGTGGGCTGTGCTTCTTTCTGCCAGGTCCCACTCCACAGACAATTTATAAGCTGGTACAGGCTCTTCTGAGATCGTACCATGGATGCCCTGGTATGTTTTGGGCTCTGTGCTGGCCAGCTTTTGGTTCCCAGCTTCAATCTTGCCCAACGCTGGGTGCTGTGGTGTGGGAAGAACAGAACCAGGGAGGCAACAGAGGTCTGTAGAACAGAGGGAAAATCCTCCATTATATACCCCCTTCTAAGAGCTTCTCCCCTCTGTGCTCAAGTGGCAATTTAAAACTTCCCACTCCCTGTAAGGCAAGGAAGACACAGAGAAGTAGATGGGAGGTGAATGGCATTTCACATAGTGGGAAAGCCCTGGGGCCTGACCTGGCCCAGCACCCTGTGGGTGGCATAACTGACCGCGCTGTGTGCAGCTGATGAGGGTCTTGCTGTTACCCCCACAACACCTCACTGCTCTGCAGCCCTTCCCATCCATCCAGGAAGACTTGATGCTGTCTTGTGGATGTGTTAGTAGAGGACCAGCCTGCAAGGTCTCTATTTACAACCCTTTTGGCACCTGCAGCTTTTCTCTGCTGGGCAAGCGAAGGTGTCAGCGACAAGACCTAGGGCACTTTTTCACACCACCATCTCTGCAGTTTTTGAGCCCAGGTGGCTGCCATTAGCACGTGCACACAAGGCAACCTTTCCCGTGTCACTGCCAATGGGAAGCTGTCACCTGGTACTCCAGCACCGCTGACATGCTGTCCCCATCTGCCCCGCTCCTTGCAGCTCTGCCATCCGTTCAGCACAGGGCTGAGGGGCTGTGCTGGGGGTGAGCCCTGTGCTGAGACGGGGCAGGAGGGGCTGGGCTTTCTAAGGAGTAATTTGGGCTTATGGCCCCCCAGAGTGCACAGGCAATTTGCACAACTGAGCAAGATGCCGCCCATTGTGGGGCAAAAGGGACCAGCTTGAGCTCTTCCTCCCACCTGCACTGTCCCCTCCAGTGCCTTGCAGATGCTAATCGGCTGCGGGGGACCCAGAGATGCACTGCAGTGAATTTTCCTGGCTCCCTCAGCTCCGACAAGTGTCCATCAAGCAAGACTCAGGGCTATGTGCCCCCAGCGGCTGCAGGTGTTTGGACCCCAGCTCCTGTGTTGGACYCAGGGCTGCTGGGTTCTTGGTGTACTTGTAGGGAGGACAAAGGGAAGATATGGAGTGAGGAAACGTGAAGACATCTAAAAAGTGTGATAAACCTGGAGCTGGATGGGATGGACCCTACACTGTAATGAGACAAACACGGCCTGTGCCCTGGGAGCAAACCTAGCCCAGCAGAGGTGGCTGCTCTTCTCTGGGTTGGCCAGGAGCAGAAGTGAGAGGTGCTGCAAAAGCCATGATGGTCTATAAACCCTGCACACTCACAGCCCTCTACCCCATCAGTCCAAGGTAAAGGGACCCAGGAGCAGAGGATTCCCATGTCCACTTTCTTTACAATCCCTTAACAGCCCTGGCACTTCAGTCCCACTGCTAACTGCCCACTGCCTTCGAGGACAGTCACCACTGACTCCCACTTTCAATCAAATGAAAGGTGTCAGTGTGCGCCAGGGAGGGGTGGGTGCTCTCTGGGGGTGTCCTTCAGGCTTCACAGGGTGCCATTCCAGTGCTGGCATGCTGCCTTGAGCACAGCATAATGACAAGGCAGGATCCCAGCTCAGGGGAAGGGGATCTGGGTTATCTGGGGAGGGAGAGACACGGTTCATACCAGTGTTTGAAAAAGGAGCGTGGAGCCATGGATCCACAGTGCGTGGGCAGCAGTGGGGTCTCCCCAGAGGGACCTGCCTTCAGCCAGCTGTAATTGAACCTTTGGTCCCAAAGGAGTAACTATTTCAGGAGCTTGAACCAAAGCGAGTTAAAAATTACTGTTGATTACTGACCCCTGTAATGCTGAAAGTGCTGCGTAATGGAGGAGGTGTGTGCATGAAACAAAAGCCTACAATTCAATTCCAACAGTGATTAAATTGGCGGAGGTTGTGTCCTGTAAAGCAGCATTATGGAAGACAAGGCAAACAAGATTAACCCACATTGACAAGGCATTTATCCACGGCTAAGAAGAGACCCACGCCACAGCACCTCTGTCCCACAAGTTTACACCAGCCCACAAAAGTCTAATCCCTCATGGCCTGTCAAGCTATTAGGCAAATCTCTGGCTCTCATTTGCCTAATCCAATAGCCCCTAGCTTCATAAGAAAGACCTCCTAGGGGGCCTTAATAACCATGTTTGTTAGGCCTTATATAMGTAAACAAAGCTCTGAAAGCCAAAGGGCTTCCTCTTCCATCTGGGATCTCAACATCCTCTTAACCTGGAGATAAAACCAACCACACTCAGGAAAGGACGATGTGTTTATAACAGGTTGAGTTCTGCCTCCACAATAAACAGCATCAGAAGGATTTACCATCAGTAGCTCCACACTTAACACTCGCTGCAGAGGTGCCAGGTGCCTGATTTCATCCCAGAGCCCTTGTATCATCAGGGATTTATTGCACAGCTGATGGGATCACAGTGCTCATTCCTTTTTCTGCCAGCTTCAGTGGAGGAATAAGCAGTGTTAAAGCATCCTTTCAAGACCAAGATGCTTTGTCTGCATGTGCGAGCATTGCCAGGAGACCAAACACTTTCACAGTCTTGTACACCCAAATCTACAAATGCTTTCTTGGAAGCCCTCTAAATATTGTTCTGAATCCGACTGCTGACATTAAACAGAGTGCAGGTGTTTTCTAGTCCTTGGATTTTAGAACACCACCACCTCTGCTCTAGGGATATACGCTTCCCTGGTGCTTTGGCCAAGGATCCAAACCGTCTCAAGGCTCTCTGGATCTCCCGGGGCTGAGAGCTGCTTTTATCTCTGACACATGGTTAACAATGCCCTTGACAATGTGGTTTGCTCCACAGACAGGCAAACCTTTAGGGAGGGTTCAGGCAGATGAATAGCCACTCAAGGGTTGGCTGCCTACCAGTCTTAGCCAGGCCTCTGGGGATTTGGAAACTAAGCTGAAAATATCACAGGAAAAGGTTTCCTAAGGGGTCTTCCCGTACAGCTCAAGTGAGGCTGGGGTCAGGAAGCCATCATCACATTTTCTCCTACTTCCTCTACAAAGTGCATTTGCGAAGGCAGAGTAGACAGAGTCCACTTCAAGGAGAAACACATGGCCAACAACACAGAGAGGTCTGGTGAACAGGAATGCAAGGACAAACACCTCGACAGAGGACAACCCATGGACTGATACAGACAGGCACTGGAGTGACAGAGACCCCTCAGGCTCGCCTGGCTTCCCCCTGCCTCCCTCGACCCTAGGCAGTTTGGAGATGAACAGGTTGTGGAGGTAGCARAAGAGCTTTTGCTATGCTGTTGGTACTATCCCTCTCCATGCAACTGTCTTGGCACTGTACAGGTGCAGGGGGTGCACACATACTTCCAGAGCCATGCTGGACTGGCAAATCCATACGGCCACGGAGTACTGGCGGTCAAAGCCTGGCTGCCCTGGGAAGGATGGACCTCTGTAGCTCATCTCTTACAGACAGCATCACCTCTCTGGGCACTGAGACAGGTCTGTGCAACACACAGAGAGTAAAAAAGCACTTCACTCTCTCACGATATGCATGATAATTTCAAGGGAGAGGGCAAGACTGAAAAGTGAGAATTTTAACTTTAAAATGTAAAAAGGCTTCAAGACATTTTTTGGCCATCTGAACCCCCAACCTCTGCCCCTGCCCTACAGGCACCTACAAGCTCCAGGCATGTAGGTATGAAACATTATGTGTTTTCCAGCAGTCTGGAGCGGAGTTCCCTCGGAGACTGGTGGTGAGCAGGGACCTGATCCAGAATTGTAAATCCTTCACATCCACCAGTTGAACAGCTGTTCAGGTTAGATCTCATTTATATGCAAAGCAGTTCAGCCATCAGCAAGGATCTCTAATGATGCAAATCAGTCGTGTGTCATCCTAGCAATGAAAGTCAAGGGAGCTGYTACTTGCTTGAATCCAGCACATTTCAGCAGAAGTGCCATTTAGTAAAAGAAAGGGGATTTTTACTGTGGAGTATGGCCCACCACCCTCAGTCACTTTCCAGCTGAGATCACAGCTAAATCGCTTATCTTTACATTTTCATACAAATCTGATTATCCTTGAACAGCTAATTGTTTCATAAGTGTCACTTGGAAGCTATCCATTTCCAGCACAAGTAAAGAAATTGCACTATAAAACTGTCTACCTTCGCCATGAGTCACTTTAGCACATAGGATGAATATTTGGCACTCCTCACTTTTTCAGATTAACTCGCATATTTATTTTGGAAGAAAAAAATGGACAGCTTTAATTCCTTCTCATCAGAATTCCTCATATTTGCTTAGCTTATTGAAACTTTTTTAATAGACCTTACAGTATGTGAGTATGTTATATAGTGACTGCTGATGAAGGAGACATTTGCATCTCCTTTCATGTAAAGAAAAAGCAGAAAAATATCTATGAGAGCGTTTGATATTTTGTTAAGAGAGTCAGTAAACCCTACAGATTATGTCACCTGTGATGAAGAAAGGTTTCATCCCTTTGGCTGAGGCCATGGAAACATCAAGGGAGGACTTAAGTTCAGTGTTCCCTGGATGGAGCGTGTGTTTCTCTTCCAAAGAGAAATTCTAACATGTTGCAATTAAATTTCTTAAATATCTGTTCTGAGCTAGGCTGGGAAGACCCCTGAGAAAAGAAAAGAGGTTTTGGTCTTCAGAAAGCAAGTCAATTTTCCAAGGACAGGAGTCAGTAATAAAATTCTTGTAAACTATAATCGAATGATCATTTCCATGTTACTGCAAAATGTTTTTCCCTGTATAAAAGAGATATTTCCTCAGCTGTTCACTCAGTCTGATGAGAAAGGAGTTATACACCTTTGCAAAAGGATATCGCTTAGCCTGTGGAAAAAATGTCGATGTATTCTCCCAGGCATGTGACCATATACATTAGCTAAAGTTTAAAAAACCAACTGAGTTTAGCTCAGCATCAGTTAATTATACAGTTTGTTAACATCTTTGGAGTACTATCTAAAACAAAAAAGTAATGTTCTTCTAGGTGGGCCTGATCTAAATGTCATATCCAGGAACTGAAACCAAGAGCTTGTGATTTCAGTTTTGCTTTTCGCCAACTAAAATCCTGCAGGGTGGAGGGACTGCAGGAAGAAGAAACAACAGAAGTTGTGGGCATCTCCAAAGTGCCATTGGAGATCCAGGACGAGGAACATGCCTTTTTCCTTCACGCTATGTATGCTTGGTCAAGTCACTTTCCCAGTCTGCAAAATGTGGCATTAATTAATGAATGGCCAGTGAAGAAATTGCAGAGCGATATAAGCAAGTGGTATATCGTTATGAGAAGGGCTTGTATCAAAATCTAATGTTTTGGTAAATGTAGGTGAAACGGATCTATCCAGTGACCTAAGCAAGGACTTGAAAGCTATAGGAAATCAGAGGTACTTCATGCAGGCAGGATCCTTCAGTGCTAAAGCTCTGCCTCTGCAAGGAGCTATGTGCCCTCCATTCCTATCAACTGAAATGAGGGCTGTGGGTGCTCCTCCCTCCCTAGATTGAAGCCTAAAATTGTCAATTAGGAAAACAAATGTAGGTACTAGACATCTTTTTGTGAGTGTCAGTTCAGCAATCACTTTATTACAAGTAATTTTAGTATTGAATGTAGTGCAATTTCAGTAATTTAGCAAAGTACAATGATGGATTAAAGTGCCTGGTGATAGACGTTTATTTCACCTCCTGAAACACAATTATTATGCACTTTACTCAATAATAGTGTCTTGTTCCAACTAAAATACACATTGTGTAATTCTTTAAGCCGTAGAATCATAGCAATTAGAGAGGGAAATGGCTGATTAGGTCACTGATTCCAGCCCATTGCCAGCCCATGATTGCTCCCTGCCCCATATTGGCTAGAGTTTCACCCAAAGTCCTTGCGTTTACATGTTTCAGTGATGGTGATATGGAACAAAAAAAAAAAAAAAAAAAAAAAAGGAGGCTTCAACCACAGGTGAAAGATTCAGCCTTTTACTGCAGAAAATCCTGCATATTCACAGBGGGAAGGGTCCGAGGGGTTTTCATCTCCTTCTTATGCCAGATGGCTGAAGTACTTTCAACCAGAATGTTCTTCAACAACCTTTTTCCATGGAAGTGGTTTTGCTGAAAAATTTTCCCAGTTTTCCTTCTGAATGAAAAGTGTAAGTTCTGCTTTTCAGTCTGGAATTCCTCTCACTACTTTTTTGCCTAATGACAGCTCAATATTTAGCATTTTCTAAAACAGAAATGAGAAGAAAATTAAGCTTGACAGAAATTTTACTCAGGAAAAGCCACAATTCCTGACCTGTACTGGCAGAGGGGTGGCTGGGATGTGGTTTCAACTGCTCTTTTTAGGGAACTCAGCCGCCCAAGCCATCTCACTGCTCTGGAGACCAGGGCCCTCTCTGCTGTCAGAGGCTGGGTGCTCCTTGCCACATCCCAGAGCAGGGGAACAGAGCAGACACCCAGAGCCTAGCATTTTATTACATGTACAGATATACCTGCCTGCATTTCCCATGGAAACTGCACTTGTGGTGCTGGCTTTGTGCCTTCTCCATGTTTACCCTTGGGTAGTATCCTTGAGAGCAGGTGCAACCTATGCAAACAGCACATTTTAAATAAATAAAAGAGAATGTCTTGAGAAAGCAAGCTTTCAACATGAACTCATGCAAACAGCAGGCCAGAAAAATCTGCACTGTAGAGTTGCAGTCATTGAAACATTGAAAAGACAGACCAGCAGGGAGCTGCACGTGCAGTCCACACAACAACGGTGTGGCCATCCCTTACAAGCGTTGCCCAGCTGTGGATGGGCCAGTGAGGCATTGCCCTGTCTTGGCAGTCCCAGTAGTGCACTCAGGGTTTGCAATGCAGCCAGCACTGGCAGAGGACACGATGTTCAGACATAGAATATGACAAGCTCTCCCATCATGGATAAGCTCAATGAGTTAAAGAAAGAAATACGTGATTCTTCCAAACAACTCAACCAAGCAAGCAAAGCCACAGCGTATATCATCCATCCATAAGCCCAGTCCTCACTCCATTGTCCAGCTCAGGAAGCAGCTTATTACATGCTATTGGAGTCAACAGACTGCTCCTGGTGTAAAATACTCTTCTGTGCAAGCTGGTATTAAGCTCAGCCCTATGATGTGCTTTTCACCTGTATCTCACCAGCTCCCTGAGCCTTCCTGCCTGGTTATCCTCCATTAAGGCTATCCTGTAACTGAGCTGCACACAGAAACATGAATACAAAGATGCGCTGGTACAACTGACCCAAAATTAAGCACCAGACTACTCCTGTTGAATTTCAGAGGTTCTGAGGCTTTAGCCACAGTGTGAATGCCTGTGAATCTGGAGACTGGGGAAAAAAAATCCCCTGGTGCAACTGCTGGGTGCCATTCAGCTCCAGCCATGAAATCACAACATTTACTTTGTAGGGCCGTGCCTGTGTCTTGTCAGACGCACAGCCTCTCACAGCACAGGAACAGGCTCTGTTCCCAGCTCTACCACAGACTTCCCGCATCTGTCTGGAAAAAAATCACCGAGAAGCACATCTGAAAAAATGTTACATGCTCAGCTCCAGACATTTGATCTAACACCTGGCCTAGCTCTCAGCAGCACTGGACACTGCAAACACTGTTGGCTTCGACTGGGGCACCTCTAAAATCCAGACCTGATGGGCAACGGGGACGCAGGGAACATCTGCTTCTTCACTGCGCTACACAGACTTCACACTAAGGTACCTTTTCAACGGAGCTGTGTACAAGTCAAACCAGTTAAACCAGTGAACAGTTGCTCTTTGTTCGGCACACATGCCAGAACATTAAAAACTCTCACAGTTTGGCACCAAAAAGACAGAGACCCAAAGCTAGCGACTGCTTTTGGAAACAGGAGCCATAAAGTCTTTTACCTCTGTTTTCCAAYGTGTAAACAGGGGATGCCAATTCCTGCCCACTACTTAGGACTCCCAGGCATTTGCAAAGCACTGAGGGCATCCTGTAGATGACATAAAAGCAGCTTGCAGTGCTTCTTGCTTCATCTGTTTCTAAAAAGTTAGTAAGGCGCTGGCTGGACACTAGTAACGTTTGCTATGTCATGCACAAAATAAGATACTGTTGCACATGCTATAAAATAAATTACTGTTGACCATGCTGAATACAGTGGCTGCTTTTTGACATTTCGTCCGGTGCATTATATTCTATCTTAGACAAGGAGTAAGCGTGTGGAAATAGTTGAACACTGGAGATAGATAGCTTTAAAAGAAGAGAAATATAAAGTTTCAAAACCGTTTCTCTGCCTTGCCAGACTTTTTTGCACATAGCTCTCCCTGTAGAAGTTTTGAGGAGGAATTCGGGTATGATAGTATTTGCATTTGACAGGTGCCTTGTTGTAGCAGCATACCTGCGTTGCATGCACTGCGACACACGGCAGAGCCGAGCATGCTGCTCCGCAGCGATGGTCTGTAAGAAGTGAGCACAGGACCTCACGCTCCAGCCGGTATCAGTGGTCTGGGTGTGTCGTCTCAGCTAAGTAGGCAGAAACGTGCTGGTTATTCACCACTGATCAGTCCTGACGCCGTGATTTTGCCGGCGCCCAAGGAGCCGTATCTTCCACTACAAGAGACCTGGGAATGGGCTTAATGGGCGATGTCTGCTGCCATGGGGAGAAGAGCGATCTTGGAGCTCCTCCTGCGCAGGGGTGATTGCGGGCGGCAAGGATGCGGCAAGCAAGCGTGCCTGTCACTCTCCACCTCCCCAGGGGCGAGTCAGGCAGCACATGTCCCTCACTGTCACACTCCACCAAGTCTGCTGGGACATGCCATGGCCAGGGATCACTCCTCACTGGGGCTTTTTCAAATAAGCAAAAAAAAGTGAAATGTCAAATAAAATAGAGTAAGAAAAGAAAAGTGGCATCTTGTGTTCCTCTGGTCTCCTTCATTCCCAGGAGTCTCTGATGCCTAAAAGAGTGGCGACATTTCTGAAAGTAAACCTTTTTGATAAATGATGTAGTTATTTATTTTGCAGAAAGCCAAGATTTGTCACGATGCCGTTTTCAAAGTAACACAGCATCTAACAAAGAGAATCATAGGCAATTTACTGCATGACACTCCATTCGTCTCAGAGGAAGAAAGACCTTGTTTGACCCTCTCAGGATTTGAACCTGTAATTCCACTGAACCAAGGGCTTTGAAACCTGAAGCTCAGCAGTTTTCTCCCTGAAGATAAGACTAGGTTTTCCTGTTCCCCATGAATCACCACAACCCTGCAGACTGCTGTGGAACATGAATTCCCCACTACACAGGAAACACCAGCATCTGTACATCCCATCAGCAAAAGGTGACCAACGTGACTGCAGCCATCCATGACACCATCCGCTCCTGCCAGTGCTCCCAGGATGGATGCTGAGGATGGGGGAATGAGATCTTGCGCATGGGACACATGCTGTCTTCTCAGTGCTGCACACTTGCAAGCTGCTCCACTGTTTATGTCCACTTCAGCTTCCCCTGAGGCATCTGACAGGCAAACAGAGGTTTTTCCTTTGCCTAAAAAAACCCAGCTTGTCCCCATGCTACCTGTGCTAGGCTATGCTTTATTGATTCACCAGAAGCAATGTGTGTGCATCCAGAAGCAAGTGCAGGGGTCACCAGTGCCATCCCAGATTTGCATGATTTTAAACAGAAGATGACAGACTTGGAGCTGATCTGGGAGACCTGCTTAGCCTAAATCCCCACTGCCCACCCCAGGACCCTGGCACTTCTCCTCTGGCTGAAAATGCAAACGGAGATAATGCAAACTTTACAGTCTGGATCAGCACCTTGCCTCCTCCGGGGAGCATGACCCCATCGGTCTGACTGTCCAATGATGTAACAGCCAGGCATTGCACTGGCGAGGACCTAAGAGACAAGCCCCAGGGCTGCACTATCATTATGAGATAAACACACTGAATTGCTCAATAGATCGTATGATCATCTGAAGGTGGAAGGACCTCGCTTTTGTTTGCTGTTCTGCTGAATATCACACCCAYAACCAGCAAACCCATGCTGACGCGAAAGGGTTGCAGCCACTCAGGGCATGGCAGCCATCCTCAGAGGGAGCGACCCTGAGCCGGGCTGCGTGCAGGCATCCCTGTGCTACGAGGGAGGGCTGGCTCTGGAAACCCAGCTACTCCCTCAGCYGCTGGCAGTGCCGAATTGTGGCAGCAAGCTGAGCCCAGAAAAGCACTCCGGGGTTTCTGAGGAGAGAAGCATGCTGTTGTTGACAGCATTTTCCCCAAGTGTTACCCAAATCTGCAACGAGTCATAACAGGCTTGTCATAAATTTGCCCTGTCAAACCCTCCCTGGAGGAGTCTCTCCTGATACCCAGGAAGGCAGACCTCCCGCCCGGGAGAGGAGGGARGGAGGAGGCTGAGGTGGGTAACCAGACATTTCTTTGCTGTCTCTTCCCTCTGCCATGCGTTTAAAGCCTGCCACGGGCACGTCTTCGGAGGTCGGACACCTTGGGAGGATGGCCGCTCGCCAGGCAGGCTGTGGGAGCTGGGCTCTCTGCCTGGGACAAGGCCACAGGGAAGGAGAGACTGTGTCCTGCCCTGGGCGCTAAACCCCCYGCTTTTCCCCAGCTCCCTTGGCCGGCGGCTCAGCCATACCACCCGTGCTGTGGTTCGCAGGCCCCCTCTGTAGGCCCAGAGGCAGAAAACCCATTTTCCATCCCCAGGGAGAAGCACTGCCCTCACACACAGTCAGGAGAGCAACTGTCTTCATCCTGCCTGCAGGTTGTTTTAAAGATCACATGTTCACAGCAAACAGCCTTGGAAGTGGGGAAGGGGGATCAGGCAGGTTGCATCAGGCTTTACTCTGCAAGAGAAGGAGGGGGTTGCGGTTAGAGCACAGGACTGGGAATTAGGACATCCAGGATGGCATCTCTGCTGACAGACCGGGCAGCCCAGCAGGCATGGTGGCAACCCACATCTGTGTGAACCTGATCCTGCTCAGCTCAAAGCCTGTCTGGTGAGGTCTCCCGTGCTGTGCTGATGCTGTCACACTGGCATAGTGTGTCTGCGGGGGATCTGCAAAGCCGCTCTGAAAAAGACTTATTTTCCCCACCAACTGCCCCACTTTTTACAGCCAAGCTGAAGTAAAATGTTTCCTGATGTTCTGGTGTGGGGAAATGACATTCCCCTTCCCATTTTGGTGGTCAAAAGCACTGGAAAGAAACACAGGTAGCCTCCAGGAGATTTTCAGCTGGAGGAGAAGTGGCAAGGTCCTGGGGTGGGGAGGGGGAATTCAGACCAAGCAGGGCGGGAGCCAGATCAGCTCCATGTGCTCCAGAGAAGAGCATCCAAAGCAGACCTGAACTGCAGTGTGGCAACAATTTGCAAAACTCAGAGACCAACTAGCTCTACTTCAGCACAGAGACGGTGGAGTACCCAAGCATGCAACCTACCAGGCAGGTGCCAGAAGCATCACCCCTCCTCTTCCCCTCTGCCCCCTCTGTTAGCATCATCTCCTGCCCAAGCAGGTGAGCAAGAGCAAGGTGAACGCCTGCATCTGCCAACCCCGCGAACCTGGGGTCAGAGCGAGCTGCTGTGAGATACCTGTGCCTGCCCTGCCCCAGGCCCCCAGCACTGCTGCCCACCGCGGAGCCAAACCAGGGCGCACTGGTTACTGACAGGGCTTTAGCAGCAGGAAGAATTAGCAGAGAAGCTTTCGTGGCCTTGGTTCTTAATGAGATTCATTTCCAAAAAAGCCCAGGGTCTCATTGCAGTTTCCAAGCAGAAAGGGATCACCTGAGGACTTTGAAAGGGAAAGAAGAGGTACTTCATTAGCACTACAAGAGCAGAGCTCAGCAGGAAGGGAGAGCGGAGAGTTGAGCCCAGGCCATGCACATGGCAGGCAGCGTTTTGCTCCATCTGTGGTATGGAYGTTCGAGTATACTGGATTCCAGGTTAAAGGAATACGCACTTGTGCATATTCTTCTATAAGCAAGTGAGATGCCACTTAAAGGTCACACTGCCCTCTCTGTGATTCCCTAGGAGTAAAATAGGATTTGCGGCTATAATAATTAAAGAAAAAAGTACCAGAATTGCTGTTTAGGCTGCACATAGCCTGGGATCTGGTTTCAGGGGCTTTGCAGGGACGTTCCATGCCACTTCCAAGGACTCGTTAAAGAATRCTTCATACCAGCAGAGTTTTGTGGTATTTTTTTCCAGCTAGTCCTGCAGGCTACCATGGGGAAATTCACTAGCAGGATTTCTGTAAGACTGACTCACACAGGAACTTTTATTACTGCTTTTAAATATTTGACTGCCTTTTGGCTGCTGGCAGAAAAGTTATTAAATGTTTTACCAGACATGGCCAGAAACTCTTTATAAAAACATCTTGGCCTGGCATAAAGCATATGTCTCTACTTATCTCCATAGCATGTGCTCAAAGCTTTCACATGTCCCCTGGCAGTGGAAGAAACTTGGGACCTTCGTGTTTCTAGGCTGTCGATAAACAGAGCATCCAATGTCCTGTGCTCATGTGAGTAAATCTTCTGGTATGCAAATAGTCCTGCTGCAATAAGCAAGATATATCAAATTTGCAGGACTGAAGAGGCTGGGGCCCCAGTACAGACTCTAGGTTATGGTTCATATGCACAGCTCTGTGGCCTGATCCTGCCAGGATCTGTCTRTTCAGCCACTCAACCCTTACTCAAGGGATTAAATTGAGTGAGGAGCTCTTACTCTTGCAAGTAGTCCTGTTAATGTCACTAGGTCGGATGACATTTTCAGTACTGCATGACACATTGTTTCTTTGCTCAATTCCTTCCATCATTGTTTTTTCTCCCTTCATCTTCCCTCACACAAATTAAGATGAAACAAAGAAAAAGCATCCCACAAACCAGAGCAGAGATGAACTCCGTCCCAGCGCTGCATGGAGGAAAGCAGGAATAAAATCACTGCCTGTTTCTGCTTTCACAACAGCAGTAAATCAGGATATTCTGCTAAAGGGGCTGTTCATCAGAAGTACTTGTGCCTGTATTTTGTTGCTCTACTTCCTGATTATTTTGCCATGTGATATAGTGATCAAAAGCAGTGGGTTATCACTAAAAGTGCCTGCTTCTTACCTGCTTAGATAGCTGTGCTTCAGGAAAGTAACAAATACAGCTTCAACTTCACTGCATCCCTCCACGGGCATCCCGGAGCTGAAAGCACCTGCAGCGGTGATAAACACAAGTGGGTAAGTGGAAGGAAAGAGCATCTGCTCGTCAGGGGCAGAGCAGGCTGGAAGCAGCCCCATTCCTACTGCATGCTGCAGGGGTATGCCCAGACTGCCCCCCATTTTACAGCAGTTACCTCTAAAAGGACCAGCTCTGGTACTGCTAACCACCTAACCTCAGCAGCTCAGATTTCCTGGAGATTTCATGCTCAAGCAGCCAGCCTGCTCTGGGCTCCTTCCTATTCTGGCACCAGTGCTAGAGTGGAGCAGCTTGGAGCTAGCTCAGGGCTGTCCCTGCAGGCTTCGCTGTAGGCAAATCTCATGTGTTACACAGCTGTCAGTGAGGCTGAACTCTGGCTCAATGCAGGGGAGATTCAGGCCCAGCCTCTGATCTGCACCATTTCACTGCAGATTAACCTCAAATTCCCACATTTCAGCGGCTTCTGCTTGGATGCAGATGGCAGGATCGGGCCGTGCTGGGCTGGAGGTGCAGAATGACCATTCGAGGATTAAAAAAGGCTCACAGGTGCCCTCCTGGGTGCGAGCCCTCCCTGCTCCCAGCCATGCATGTGCCCTGCACCGACACACACCTTCACCAGCTGCATCCAAACCATCGCTCCTTGCACTTGCGCATTATCACTAACACCCATGCAGGCCCAGTGGGAGCGAGCCCCGCCGCATCCATCTACCGAAACCTGAGGAGCAGGATGGGTTTGGTTTGCAGGCTGTTTCCTCCCACAGGTCCGAAAGTGCCCTGAGCAACCCTGCATGTCCCGGGGAGCCAGGCAGGGCAGAGCCCGGCATTAGCAAGGGCCGCTGGTGCCCTCTGTTGTCACAAAAAAATATAGGAGCTGCTGAGAGCACGAGTGGGACATGCCAYCCAGGACGGGGTGCAGGGCACCCACCTCTTTGGGCTGCAGGTGTTGGGACAGGGCTGAGCCTGGTAGCTCCCAGGGCACAGCCCGGGCTGACTGCAATAAGAGCTCAACGGGTTTAGCTCTAGGTTTGGGTGCCATTGGCACCCACATAGGGCAAGAATGGCTGCTTCTCGCTCAACTCCTTCATCTCCTAAGAGATCTGCTGCATCAGCCAGGGGATCTCAGAGAATCCCAGGATATTGTTTCTGCCTTCCGAAATAGTTACAGGGATGCATCTGAAACAGTCCATGGAAATCACATCCAGGTTTCCCAACTAAATAGTACATGTGCAAAAGAATCCACTTTTTCTTTAAAAAAGGAGTGCACCATTGCGGTGGGTGAGGGCTGATGCCTCAATACATGCAGTGGCACTGAGTAATTTCTGCTGAGAACAGGGTTCAGCCCCTGCTGCCCAGCTCAGTGAAAAGCTGCCAATTCACACATCACTTTTCACAATGCAAAATACCAGCATGTTCCAGCACCAGCTGCTCTGAGCATTTCCCTGGGCTGGGCCCAGGATCATACTGAGTACTCGCAGGGCTGTAAGTGCTGCTAGCAGCAGCTAGCAGAACCCCACCCACAGTCCTGGTGCTGCTCTGTCGCCTCCCACCTTCACCCCGCAAGCCAGGCCACCAGCCATAGGGACAGGCAGCACTTTCCTGGGCTGGCTGTGGGATTTCAGAGTGCCTTCCTGGTCACCCACATCTCAGTGCACTTGTTCACCATCAGCTGAAGCTGGTCCCACCATCTGCTGGGTGAGGCTGCAGTAGGGAGAGGACTGGCAGGCAAATCAGTTTTGAGTTAGGGTGATGGGGCCAAGTCTGAGTCCAGCTATTCAAAGAGCAGAGCCTCTTTTTGTCAAAGGTACTGAAATCTCCAACACAGGGGGCTACAAGGGGGAGAACATGCCTAGAAAACCTCATCCTAAATATGTGGCTTGTGATTTTCTTATGGCCCTGGCCCAGAGACCCACAGTTTGGGCTCTGCAGCCTGTGGCCCCAAAAGACACATCTGACAATCCAGCTTACAGCACAACTTCCCACCATCCTCTTGAGGGGCAGCATACCTTGCACCAGCCTCCAAGCAACAGCAGAGCCCCAGCTATCACTCAAGCACAAGGTTTTGGGCTCCATGAAGCCAGGTTGCAGCCTCCCACCCCATTCCCAGGTACAGCAGGGAGCTTGCATTCCCTACTCACATACTAACAGGGGCCCAGATCTGCTGAACAGACATCTGTGTGTCTTGGAGAGTCCTCAGGCTCAGACGCATTTCAAGGCTTGCAGAAGATATGATGATACAGCCATCACCTTAAAAATTAATATATGAAAACAGGATCTTTACTGCAGTAGACAGATTTGACTCTATTCAGAGCAGAACAGACATCAGTAAGAAGTGGCTGGTTTCCATCTACACAGCAATGGTCAGCTGTAATTTGTGTGCACATCACAAGGCAGCACTTGTTAATTATTATTTTAATAGTAATTTATTTAGCACCTATCACAAAAAACCTCCTTACGGTCTATAAATGTTTGTGTAACTAAGTCTTAACATTAATTGTTATTGGAGATGAAAGAAAAAATGCTAACTGGTCAACTCAGTATAAGTTTTACTCTTTGTGAATTATCTCTGGAGAGATGCAATTTCTCCATATTTGTTGTGAAAAATATCTGCAACAATTGCAACCTCTGATTGCTTGTTAACTTCTTGCTAATAACGCAGCTCAGGAGTTTCAGATGTAGCAATTATGTGCTGTATTTCTGCAGTTTGGGAATGGTATTAATGACACACAGGAAATCTCTCCTAAAAATTGCATTGCTTCCTTCAAACCCCACAAACACTCCTGCCTCCAAAGACCTCATCCTGAATATCTGTGGGAATTACAGGCTAAGGAGCGACAGACACAGCTGGGGCAACTCACTAAGCCCTGAGAACGAATATCAATCAAATACGGGGCAGTGCTGTGCCTTGAGCACAGATGACCCTCCCTAGAAGTCAGAGTCTTATCTGAGAGGGCAACAGGACTCAGTTTTTCACTAAAGGCAAGTTTTTCACACAGGCTGTCTTAAATTCTGCATCATTGTTCGAGCATTCAGTCACACAGCAGAAATGCAAGGTAATACAGCGATCTGGCCTGTTCTCTGGCTTCTCACCAGAATAACTGAGAGCAGACCTTACGCTTGTCATGCCAGCTGCTAGACTGGACCCTAGCCCTGCAAGGTGCTCCCTGCAGACAGAGCCTCTCTGTGTGGGCAGCACTGCTCGCGGTGGAGGCAAGCACTGTCAGCCTGCACAGCCTGCCGTAGGAACTCCTGGATCAGCACAGCCTATTTTATTTAACAATCCTATTTCCTTTTCCTGAATTTCTGGAAAGAGCCTGGCATGGCTCCAGGTTTTTCTCTCACATGGAAATAAAAACATTTAGAAAGGGATTGGCCACGCTAATTGGCTGAACACCTCCAGCAGTGCCGAGACGCTCAAGGAGCAGAAAGAGGTGTGGAGCTTCACACCTTCTCCTGTAACCGCAAAGACAGTCTGTTTCCAGTGCAAGGTATTGTGTGTTGTCTCCCCCAGATGCCTCTATCAGTCTGTATCTATCCCCTGCGGGGCTGCGGGCAGGGACTGCCTGAGCTCCCAGGCCAGACAGAGCTGCACACACACAGAGGGATAAACGAGGTTTAGGAAGGATCGATTTCAAGACAAACCCCGTGTAGAAGCACAGCACGTGCAGTGCTCTGCCTGCTGTAGACCACACAGATATGCAGAACTCCTTGCAATGGCCCCAATATCATTTAGACCAAGTAAATGCTAATATAATAAGTAACAAGTAGCTTAATTGCATTGTGGAAATGGGGGGCCTGTTCTTGTAACAAAATCCTTGTGGACACCCCCATGCATCTGCGTAAACCAGGTAGGATCAGGCAAACTGCTACAAGGATCCTGTTGTGATGTTACAATAACATCTTCAGGATGTTTGTGGCTCCATCTGGATCCACATCCCCAAAAGTGCATTGGAAATGTCCCCTCTAAAGGGCTTATCCATTGCAATAATTTACAGAGGGGAGATGACAGAGAAGAGCAAAACCCTGGCTAGAACAATGCAAAGAAGGACCCAAAGTTGCACTTTCATGGTCAAGGTTGCTCTCTGTGGTTTGTTTGAACTTTCAGGGTCTGAGGGAGCAGGGACTGTTCAGCCTGGAAAAGAGAAGGCTCAGGGGGATCTTATCAATGTATGTAAGTATCTGCTGTGAGGGTGTAAAGAAGACGGAGCCAGGCTCTTCTCAGTGATGCCCAGTGAAAGGACAAGAGGCAATTGCACAAATTGAAACACAGGTTCCACTTAAACATAAGAAAATACATTTTTACTGTGAGGGTAAAACTGGAACAGTTTTACCAGACACTGAAATAGGTTGCCCAGAGAGGTTGTGGAGTCTCCATCCTTGGAGATATTCAAAACCCAACTGGACACAATACTGGGCAACCTGCCCTAGCTGACCATGCTTTGAGCAGGGGCTTGGAATAGACAGTCTCCAGAAGTACCTCTGACCTCAACCATCCCATGATTCTATGAGTAGAGACTAAAATTAGAATTGAATTAAAAAATAAAAATATCACAAAAAATTGGAAGAAGCTGTTGAATGAGGCATGCCACACGTACTTCAATGGATGCTTAAGTGAAATGTTCTTGGCTTACAGATGTTACAAGGTAACTGTGCTGTGCTTTTCTGTGTCCCAAAAGCCAAACAGGGACCGAAGGGAAGCCAAAGAAAGGAAGCTGCTAGTCATCAAGCAGAGTGCTTTCACCTCTCAGGCTGCTTTCCTTCTGAATGGGATAGTCAGGCCAAGCCATTGCTAAACATATATTTTTAGGATGATGATCTTGAAAACTGTATTTTTCAAAATAAAATTTCATTTCACCTGGAATGTTTATCGTGTGCTTCTTTCAAAGTAATATGCTAAATATAGCCTTCGGCCAGTGCAGTTTATTCTGTTTGACCCTGTATTTCTCCTGGAAAGTAGGATTTATACCCAAACTCAACGTTTTTGTGGGCTTTTAGATTCACAGGTTAAACACACAGTAAAACCAGATATGTCCCCATTGCAGGTAGAGAAAAGCACAGAATTCTTGGCATTTTAATCACCTCATGAAGATCAATGGATGATTTTATGCTTTTTTGTGGAGAAGGACAGGACAGGGAAAAAAATCACACATATCGATTCCCAGGCACCAGTGAAATGAATAATAGGGTGAAATGTCCTACGTAAGTTCTTTGCAGGTCTTGTGAAAGCTGCCTGCCAAGGAAATGTAGCTGCGCATGTAGGTTGTGATTATGCTAAAGAGGCACTAAATTAGTACATTACATGCCCCATTTAGCACTACTGTGCAAAATCTGAGAGTGCTAATACATTTTGTTTCTAGGGTCAAGAATCATTAAAGAATGGATTCATGGTCATTCATTAGCCAGGAAATTAAAGTTTGACAGCTGCTTTTCAGTTCTGATTTCTCTTAAATGGCAGTATTATATTAGAAGGCTTTTTTTTTTTTTTTTTTTTTTAAACCTTCCAGGCTGTAGAATGGTGAGTGTCATCCCTAAAGCACACTATCCCCAAGTCATCCAGCCAGACTTACTTCGTAAGAGTGTTGTATGGCTTTGGGGATTATTTACAGGGGCTGAAAATGTTGCTATGTGCTATTGAGAGTGGTTTCTTGCTTAGCTCCATGGTTGTAAATGATCCGGGTTTGGAGTTGTAACTCCGCTTCTGCTAGGTTTGCATTACAAAGGAATCATACACTGTGCAAGCAGAAACAAGGTCCTGCGGTCCTCTATGGGCCACCAGTCCCAGGAGAGCAAATGGAAGTTATGCATGTGTATTTAGAGAGAATGAACCCTTTCATTAAAACAAAGGAGCAAGCAAACAAACAGCCCTCTCAACTCTCAGCAGGGCTCAAGGTAGGAGAAACCCTGCTTGCCCACTAAGGTAGGCACGTAACACGGGGCTCAGGGAAAGTCCTCAGTAACGCCGACAAAATTCCTTGGATTAGGGTCTCCACTCCGCAAAAGCCTCTGCACGTGAGAAGCCTCCCTGAGCTCAATGGTACAACTCACGTGAATACATGCCACGTCGCAGACCCAAGTGTTTGCCAAACCGCCGTCCAGCTGACAAAATGCATAGTCCAAGGGAGAGATTAGCTGACACTCGAGATGGCTTTGTTCCCCACTCTGTATCAGCAGCCACTGCAAATATATAAGCAGAGACATTCCCCTTTTCTGTTTTCCAGTTTGCTCCTACTAAATTTATATCAACAATAGGAAGGGTCTTGCTTGCCCCACACAATCCTAACAAGAGCCATGTTTTACACCTCCATAGCATTGTTCTTCCTGACATGCCTCAAAGCATTTCGTACACTACAGCCAACATTTGAGCATCCTAACTGTCCTACGGAGCTAACCCTGATTTCCTGTGTGAATACAACTAGTTATGTGCTGATCTCTCTGAAGAACTGGTACCTCTCTCTGTAAAAAAGCAGCACTGAAATGGCAGCTTTGCATGGGAGAAAAGCTTAAGGAGGAAGGGAAAAAAAAGATTCTCTCAGGGAAAAAAAAAAAGAAAAAAAGAGAAAACCCAGCAGCCTGGAGCCATCTATTGATCAGAACCCATGGGCTGCCTTTGATTAATAATCTCTGCATCAATACCACAACTGATGTAAGACCCAAATATGTTGCATTAAAAATGCCAACATCCAATTGGATTGATCTGGTTATTTGTACCACAAGAGACACTCAGTCCCAGTCAGAAGAATAGTGATATGACTGACTGTATTGCTAAATAGGAAAACTTAGAAAAAAGTTATTTCACATTCCACTCACCACAAAACACTGTCCCTCCCAGGCAGGCTAGCAAATAAGCCCCCAAACTTACAAAGTACATCTGAAAAACTAGGACACTTACAGAGCAGAAACAGACTAAATCCAATAATTTATTCATTAGAAATTATTTCCTTTCTTATAAATTGGTAGAATCAAAAGGCCATATTTTACAGTGATAAAGCATTGCTCAGTTCTAAAGATCCTGTGCTCTTTGACAAATCTATGCTGAATGCATTTCCCTTTTGCTGAAATGTTGCTGTCCCCAGAGAGCAGAGCAGCAGATATGGAGCACTACCAGCCTGACTTCGGCTTTAAGTGCTTTACCCAGTCCTGTCTTGGAGCTCTTCTGCAGCAGAACGACCTGCCTCTACCCTCAAGGATTATTCAGCTGCCCTAATACACCTTGCTGTTACTGTGCTCCCAGCCCCAAGGGTGACAAGATGCAAAACCTGGGCCTCGGGCACGGTCTGGTTAGAAGGAGCTCAGTGGGGATCCTGCCTCTGCATGATGTGATCCCAGGGTACCATCAGTGGGCACCTCAGAGCCTTCATGGTGTGCAATGTTTCTTGGACCCCATGAATATATTTCCACAAAATGCAGCTGATGGGCTGTCATAACCAAGTGACTCCAGGAGCTGCAGCCCTTCTGAGAACACACGAGTACCCAGAAAACACACAAATATCCAGATCCTCAAACAAAACCACAGAGAGCTGCTGACATGCAGCTTTGGTGCTGGCAGTCTGGACGCTGCTTTTTCAGTCCCTGCTCAACACGCAGTTGTACTTGCTGGTACAATCACAATTGATGGGGACCCAGACAGCCCTGCTGTGCTGGGACCAGCCCGCACAGCCCCACGGTCGGGTATGGGCATGTTGTGCCCTTTCCTGTTGCTGCTTTCTGCCGCTAGCCCCATCACAGCCACCCCACTCCGACAGCATCTCCGGGCCATGTCTCACAACACCGGCAATTATTCTTTTGCCAGGCTGCAAAAAACCAACTCTAATTAATGTCTTCTGGAGAACCCCCCTCCCCGCCACCCTAGAAAAGATGCCTCTGCAGGAGGCAGATGTGCAAGCCCAAGGTGGTGGGGGAGAGAGGAGGGTGCTTGAAAACGCTCGATGAGTCTCCTGGGCCGAGAGTTATCTCCCATTTCCTTTGAGAGCCCACAAGAGACGGCCTTCCCAAAGCAACCTCTGAGGTGGCCTGTTCGGCTTTTGTCTCCCTCAGCAAAAAAATTTCTGCCCCAGCGGCTCCGAACAAGGCTTCCATTAACTCCGTCCCCGCGAGGGCAGCACGTGGGACAAAAAGCCCAACACTGCGTCCCGGCCCTCAGACAAGCCTGGAAACAAACGTTGCAGGAATTTGTCAGAATAAAATCACCCGCTCGGTGTCACTGCATACATTTACCTACCTCAGCGCCTATTCAGGGCCCTTCCAAAAGGGCAATATTAACAGAGAGAGATCGGACACCATCTCTATAGCAACAACACCCCGGAAAAGTTACGGTTGCCCCAGCAAAGGGAATCCCTGTTTTAGGAGCCCCACAAAGTCTAAGGGTTAGTCCTGATTTTAAAAACAATTCCCCTTCGACTTACTTTTGTTCCTTGCGATAAAAACATTTAAGCAACAAGAGAGCGGCAACCTGAGCAGAAGGAGGGCGATCGGAGGATGCCCGGCGCAGAAGGGATGTAGCAGAGCTGCGGTGTGCAGCGCTGCAACACGCGTGCCTGTCAACAAAGTAAATCACCGGCCCGCTGCTGCGGGAACAGCTTGCTGGTGCTATTAGACTCACAGCAAATCCCAGGGCACAAAAGTTATCTGGATGCTGCACCTGAAAATTAGGATGAAAAGCATAGGTAAGAGTTCCAGTTTTCATTGAATCAATAATCACCTCTTTCCCCTCCAAAAAAGTTCTTGAAATTAAATGAAGTGCCTTTAAATTGTGGGGAAAAGAAAGGCGAGAAGAGCAAAGAAAGCTGTTAGAGAGCATGAACTGCAGGAGGAAAGTGGGACTCATTGAAATCAGAGCTTGGTACCGCAGAGGATATTAAAGCCAATCTAGCCAAAGATCCTTTAACTCTTTAAATCAAGGGGGCAGATCTGCTGTATGTGGGGTAGAAAAGAATGAGAATTTAAGTATGCCCCCAACTAGATGAGCACAATGCCCAAGTTCGTGCATACAGAGTTGTAAGCCTGAGAGCAGTGACTGGGTGACTAACGGGAACAAGCATGAGAAACAGTGTAATTCGGGGAAATCAGCCTGTGCCGCCTCCACGCACAGGGTTTATACATTGCAGAGCCAGCAGCAACTCCATCTGCATGCTTTTTATGCTAGTGGCATGGTCCAACCTTTAGCCTCTGGTAATGCTTTCAGTATTGGAAAGCATTCCAAACACTTGGAAGTTTGGGTCTCAGGTGCTGAACTTCTAAATTTAGTATGCAAGAAGCAGTTCTGGAAGGCAGGTGGTCCAGCAGCCTCACAGACACTTTCACTTCATGATTCTTGACAATTTACGACATTGATCTGCATTAAAACCAAAGGAGAAAGCTTGAAATAGCCCCATAATTATGCTGCAGAGAAGCCTTAGATGACCTTCCATTAACACCTACTCTGCACTAAATGGTGAGCATCAATTCACACTAAGATGAAAACTGGGCTTGTAGCTATGTTTAATATGACAGACTGCTCAGCACCCCACTGCTACCTTGGCTGCAGATTTGTCCACCTGCACACCAATATCCTAGTGAAGGTATCCTGAACGATGGGAAAGGCTCAACAAGCTCTGCTAGAGGGATGTTTGGGTGGACATCTGGAGGAAAGACCCTGAAGTGCGCATCTGAGCTGTGGCTTCACACAATGAAGTAAAGACTTCCAGATCTGGAACTATCATAACCAACTTCGGGCTAATCGGCCTGTCCAAGCTCCAGCTGGAGAGTAAACTTGTCCAGCTGAAATACTGCTGGAAAGGTTAATGCTTAGCAAATGTGTTTAAGTCCTGGGAAGGCAGGAGCTAAGTCAGTTCAGATAAGTAAGGGGAAGTCTACTTCTAAGATACATTTGTACAGTTATATTTCAAGTATGCTTGCAAATATGTACTGTGGGATGGCTTCAACAAGTAGAAAAGATAAATTGTAATATATTTGCACCTGATGGTTTTGCTAGGGACAGCATGCAGAGGTGCCTTCTCTTCCCCATGGCTCCTTACTCTCACAGACACACCAGATTCCTCCCTCTGCTTGCTCCTCCACCCTTCCCAGGGCTCTGGGCTCCCCCAGCTCCATGGCACTGGGCCCAGCATCAGCAAGCTCCATGCCTGGAGCTCTGGGATCCCCCCAGGAGAGACTGGAACAGGTAGAAAAACACTCCAGTAGAAAACCCCACTGCATGGCTCATTAAGACCTCATATCCATGGCCAATGCACAATTGCAGTTTATAACAGCAAACAGGCCCCTCCAGATACCTGCCAAAAGCTTTTAGAGACCAGTACGGTCCTAAGACATGCTTCCTTCTTGGTCTTTGTTTCTGCCCTGCCAGATTTACTGGATAACCTTCTCTGCAAAGTGATTCTCTCAGTCTCAATGGTAAGAAATATTTAGAGGCTGATGCTGCATGTGATAAACAGCACAACCCTTGGCAGCAGTAAGCCAGACCCTTCCCCTCAGCTGTGACCACAGCTTCTCCTTATTAAGCTCTTTATGTCATTAAGTGGCCCCACTGGGAACAGCAGAAAGCACAACTGGGAACATTAATGAAGATCTACAGCATTACAAGAAAAAGCTCAATGAATCAATGCCTCGTGCCTTATGCCCATGGCTGTGACCTGTCCCCATTAGTAACAGGAGAGCATTTGAAATGGGAGAGACGTCCCCTTCTCCTCTTTCTCCCTTCAGAGGTCTGTACCGCTCAGCACCGATAGCTGCTTGCAGGCAACAAAGGTGACTCTGGCTGACTTGTTGCCCTCATGCATCCCTTGTGTCAGTCCTCACCCAAGTGGTGCAGACACCAGCAGCTGGGACCAACACTGGCTCTGTCACACATCTCTTCTGGCAGCAGCTATGTTCACTCTGAAAGCAAACACCACCTTCTCTCATGACAAAAATGAGCCATCAGTGGGCACCAGGGTTCAGGAGTGCAACCAGCAGGAAATATGAGGCAGAAAGGGAGGATTAGGAGATTTTAGGCTGCTTTAGGAAAACCCAAAAAGCCTGCATAAGACACCAGCTTGCACAGATGAGAAGCAGCTCTTACCTCCCGAAATGAAGATCTGAGGCACATGTTCAAAGTGTACTATAGGAACCCAGGTGAATGGCCAGGGAATTAGGAAAGGGCTTTACACCTGCCCACATTCACTCACAGCTGGGTTCATGCACCGATCAAATAGCTCATAGCAGCAGGAGGGATTCGACAAAGGAAGGGCTCAGGGGATGAAGCTTCATGACCGTTGCAAGGTGATTAAGGCAGACCCACATCAGACACAGCCATGAGCGGTCGTGCTCTGCGACTGCCACCAGCATCTCTCTCCAGGTCCCCTGTCCCGCTGCATAGCCCTGGGGAATGAGGACTGCTTGAGAGGTGCCTGCACCAATACTCTGAGGGCAAGGACTGTCTGTGGGAATGGACCTATGCTTTTCTGCACTGGGTCACGCCATAGGGACGTATGGGTTTCTATCTGCAGGAATAAAGATTGGTGAAAAACTTGGAAACTTGATCACATTTTGCCCATATTTCACGTACATGCTTGGCAAATAAACCAGCAACCCTCAATTGCTCAATTATGTTAAATTCTTTACTTAGGGTCATTCAACAACGTTCATGTAGGACAGCACTGAGGGGACACGGCAGTAATAAGGCTTATACAGAGGATAGATCAAAGGGGCTGTGGATCTTTAGAGCTTTCTAGCAGGCTTGGCAGGAATCTTTATGGCACACTTGACACAGGTCCCAGGACATTGATAATGATGCTCACACTGGTACCAATCAATCCCATCCACCTTTCCCCAAGATCCTGCTTTCTTGCAAAAAGGATTACCAATAACAGTTGCCTGTGGCAAGGAAAAAAAAAATTATGGATTTGTCTGAGCTCCCTATGAATGTACGTCAGGCAGTCACAGCCATCCCCTCCTAGGCCTGCTATGCTTTTGATAGCAAAAAAAAAAGGGGGAGTTGGGCTATGTGGCTGCCTTGTGAGCCTCCTTACCCCCCCACAGCAAGGTAACAATTTACCTGTGAAAACACTTAACACTTCCCCACCTTGCCTTTCTTAAGGCACAAACCACAGCTCCTGCTCTCTCCAAACCCTTCTCCTCCTCACCAGCCCATCAGTGCTCCTTAGTCCTCCAGGCTTCTCCTCCTGGCCCCCGTGGGTGACCAGCACCATGGAGTCAGCCTTGATATGGGCAGGATGTGCTCCTGCCACTTGACCCAGTGTTACTGACATGGTGGCTATGTCTGTTCCTCACAGGAGAGCTTTCCCCAGGTACCCTGTCTGGTGACTTGCACAGCCAATATCAGGGAGCTGCAGCTAGGGACTGTCTGGTACCACACAAACATTTATCCAAGTGTCTGTGATGGGCTTGTCCTGGCCCTGCCACCAGGCAATTTAACCTCAGGGATTTAAAACCTTAGAGAGTGTCAGCCTGACAGTACCTGCCCCTCTGATGGAAAATCCCAGAACAAGACAGTGCAAAGCAAGCCCCTTCAGCAGCCAGCAGCTCCCAGTCCAGGAGGGCCACAAATCTCACTAGAAGGAGAGGACATAGTAGGGACTTAATCTGTTTTGGCCTCTCTGCTCAAAAGCACAATGAAAGAGCCCATTAGCAACAGCTCACGCCAAAATCTGCCTTTAACACCACTACAGTGACCAGTGCTGTTAGCAGTGGTCCCCCTGCCCCTTCATAAACACCTCGAGAACAAAGTGCAATGCCGGGTCCAGGAGCCCAGCTCCAGCTCATGCTGCCTCATTATCTTCTCAGCCTTGTTTAGTCTTTGTCTCTAATGTAGATGGTAAACTCTCAGGGGCAGTGACCATGACTTAGTTCACTGAGTGCCAGACAACTGCTGGAGCTCAGTTAATGATGAGACAACTCCCATAGGCCCATTGTCTTAAGTGGGAGTTTTGGCTAAGTGAAGACTTCAGGGATTTGCCCAATAATAAGTCAGTAATTCAGGATGCACTTAAAGACACATTCAATGTGCCTTTGCAGCAACATCCTTGGGAAGTGAGCATTTGTACTCCAGAGCACAACTGCAAGGAAGTCTAATATTAATTAGGAAGCAAACTCAAGGGCCCTGAATAGGCCCTTATAACAAAAGATCTTTTATTGAATAACTGTAGAGGAGTGCAATGCCAAAGTTTTCATGCCAAAGTAACAATAAATGAACTGCAATTAATGCCTTCAAGACCAGTCTGTAAATTCAATCCTAGCTTAAACAAAACAAGGAGCTTCTAAAAACATCTTTTAAAAACTGTAAGAGGAAAAAAGAATGAATATAAACTTAAATAAAATACACAGGTTGATTCAACCTGTTTCAGCTGATAAACGGCGTGGTACTTGTTCTGTGCCAAAGTGACACTTGACCTCTATATATCTTCTTAATGAAGTCAGCAGAGAAAGACACCCAGTGAGCCTTTGTAACACTGCAAGCGAGTTGCAAGCTGGGCTTCACTAATGGGAGCTGTCACTTGGTTTTTTCCAGGTCACAAACTAAGAAGAGCAATTAAATCAAATTGGAGGCTGTACAGATTGGAGCAAGCCTCAATAGACCAGGTACCTAAATCATTAAAGACATAGTTCTTTTCCATGATAAATTGTTGAGGAGAGTGAAACATGCTGCTGGTCATTAATCTAGGCTAATCAGCTTGAAAGCTGGGTTGTTTTATTTAGTAATTAACTGGTTATTTGAAAAAAATGATACATGGCCTATAGAGCTGCCATCCAGCAGATAATAATGCAGAGCAGTGGGGAATCTCTTGAGGGCAATTCATGCCTTTTCAATTATAGCCATTGGCAAATTCTGAAAAATGGCTCTAGGTTTGTATTGACATGTCGTAAAGAAACACACTCCAATGAACATAGCAGGCATCTTGTTGCATGCTGGTAATTGCTTTGGCCTGCCCCTTACACAAACTGCACTAAAGCAAACCAAACATTTTGGAGGTGTCCTTCTTCCCATCCCTTGGATTTAGAGTTAGTGTTTGTCAGACCCTTCTGCTCGAACTGAGGGAAAAGAGCTGCTGTGTGTCGATGGTCAGGTCTGCAATAAAGGGGGCCCCAGCATACTCTTTCACAGGTAGGGGCTGCATCTCCCCACACCGATGCACAGTAACCAGTCTGGACTTCTCCAGAAGTGCTCCATGGGATCCCCAACTGGCTGAGACCGAATGCGGTCTAAGCAAAGAAGGTGAGGCCTATTTCCTGGGGAACCTGCTGAGCAGGGACACCAGTCGATCAATCCCTGCTGTCCCACGTTTATTGATGGACAAAATACACAGGACTGGCTGTCTATCTTTGTGCTGCAGCAAAATCAAAGTGAGAAAGTCTCTGCAAGAACATACTGTAGGAACGGTGTGGTAATCCTCTAACTGAGAGGAACTAGCCAGTCCCATCTGCCACATCAGTGAAAGGTCAGTGTCTCCCAGACCCAGCCACAGCTATGACAGGTTTTTTTCACACACAGCCCTTCCAGTCATTTTGCACAGGGGCACCTAACTCCTTTGCTCTAGACATGGATGTATAAACAAACAGCTTTCCTTTGGTGACTGAGACAGGTCTTTTAGCCTCACCAACAATTGCTTCCAGGTGTCCACAAAAAGCCACTCACATGCAGGGATCATGTAAGTGAACCACATGTCCCCAGAATGGATTTTTGTCCTTTGTTAAATACAAAGGACAGGAGAGAGGTTAGAGTTCTGCTGGAAAAAAGCCTCTGGACATAGAAGAAAACTCCATTAAGTTATATTGAATACATAGACAACAGCTCTGGCTCAAAAAGCTCCTGAACCACGAGTTGCTGGCAGACCACAGCGGAGTATCATGCACACTTGTCCTGTTTTTCACTCTACCCTAGGCATGTGCTGCTGGCAAATGTTGGAGACAGGATACTGGGCTACCTGGACCAGTGGTCTGATGCAGCATGACTGCTCTTTTGTTAAGTATGTTCTCTCTCTTAAGACTCAGAGGAAAAGAAATGTATGGCTGACACAGCAGCAATAGGAATCCAGGCTGGAGGGAAGGGCAGTACCATTAGCAGGCGGGTAAGCATTATGCAGATGGATGGGCTTGTTGCTCAGTCACTGTATCTAACCAACTGTACTTCAGAAAACATTTCCTCTTTTGAGAGCCTTTGATGGAGATTTTGGAGGCAGGAGGAGAAAAGAAAGAGCCTATTGAATGGGGCAGGAAGCAGCATCCACCGTGCAGAAGCAGCATCCACCATGCACACAAAGCTTGCAAATACAGGCCATGCAGGGTTATTAAACCTGGTTGCAGGGGTCAGGAGAGCCCCAGAGCCAGCAGCATCCCACAGAGCAAGCAAAGCAAGCTCCAGCCAGCTTAAAAAAGCACCCGTTAATGAAAAACTTTACCAGGAAAGCAGATCACATCAAGGCCACACAGAAGTCTCAGATCCTTTAAGCTGCACTTTGAAGACCAGTGGTGACAGACCGACAGATAAAGGCAAGGTCACAGGCCATCAAGACCCCCTCCAACATACCGTGCAGCTGAGTTGGAAAAAAGAAGAAAAATCATTGTTGCTATTTGACTAAACATTATAAACTAAAAATAGCTGAATATCTCTGATTAGGAGAATTCCAGCGGCTTACAATCCTTGCCACTTGGGGTCCAATTTTTCTCTCTTTTATTATGGGCATTAGGTTTTGGACAATACCAGGGATACAGAGGGTATATGTTAAGTTAGTCTAAGCCTGCACCACGCGAACCTTTGCACCCCGTAGGCTACTTTGTCGAATATTTCTGTCTCCAAATGAGCTGTAAATGTTGCAGTTTTTCTGGCAGCAGCAAGCACAGCTCCCATTAACACATGTTTCACGAGTATAATTTTCAACAGTATTAATAATTGTCCTCATAAAAGTCCATGAGGGGAACTTAATGGACTAGACTGTTTTTATTTCCATGAAATTCCTGCTCTTTTAAAAGCTCTCCATGCCTGGATTTAATATTTTCTACTTTCAGACCTCAACCAACTGTTTCCAGGCATAAACTTTCTTCCTTCAAGTGTGCTAATGCCAAATCAAAAGCAAAGTGATCTAAAGTTCTGCCAGATCCTGCAAGTTGGGTTGAAAAAGTCAAAGATGAAAGGGGTGCACCTGCCAGTCACCTTCAGATGACCAGGGTGGGACTCTGGGGAATCATTAGCTCTAAGCAAGGATTTTTTGACTGCACCAAAGACCCCATCAGCCTTTGGGAATGCCCACTGCAAGGTCTATCCCACAGGGGATGGCAACCGGCCGGATATGGCTACAACAAATGTAAAACCATGATCCAGTTCCAGACGGGAACTGTTCCCATCTTGGGCCTGGGGTCAGGTAGTGGAGGGGCAGCAGCCAGGATTGCTGAGCTGCGTTTGCATGTCTGGCTCATTCAGCCACTCTTAGTTTCCATTTTAGATGGAAACCATTTTAGTTTAGATTGGACATTAGGAAAAATTTCTTTACTGAAAGAGTGGTTAAACATTGGACCAGGCTGCCCAGGGAAGTGGTTGAGTCACCATCCCTGGAAGTATTTAAAAGACGTGTAGATGAGGCACTTAAGGACATGGTTTAGTGGGCATGGTGGTGTTGGGTTGACGGTTGGACTCGATGATCTTAGAGGTCTTTTCCAACCTTAATGATTCTATGATTCTATGATCAGCAAAGCAGGGTACCATCTCTGCGGGCACAGAATGCTCTGATCATTGAAAAGCAACAGCATAAAGTATTCTGGCTAAAGCTGGGAGACTCTGCTTAGAAACCCAGCTTCAATACCTTTGCTTAGGCAAGGAGGGAACAGAATTACTAACCTCTAAGTTCAACATTCAGTCATAATTAACACTCTGGGGAAACACGTCCAATTCAAGACAGCTCCTAATTCAGCAGATAAAAGGCAGAATGAGATCTCAGTGCTGGAAGCTATAGCACAAACTCAGTCAAAGTAGGGTGGTAATGTTTATGAATGACTGTAATAAGCTTAGCAAACTTACCTGGTGACAAGATCCATCACAGAGGATTGTTAAATCAGCCCTCAATGTTTCTTTATTGTAGGTCTCTTTTAGCCCAGCCAGAAGTTAGAAGTTTGGTGCAGACGATCACAGTGACCCATTCTGGTCTTACCACCTAGAAACACCAAGCAGTAGGAATTGAAACACTTGTAACAAACGGCTTACAAGCAGGTAATGGATTTTTATTTGTTCCCTGATGTCTCTACATTGCCCAAGACAATCCGTTATAAGAAAATAAGGAAGAAGTCTAAGATGTAAAAATACTTTTCTTTATGAAGTATTTATCTTGCACTGGAAAATGGCCTTGTAAAAACAAACAATCAAACGAGAAAAAGCACAAAAAGTGGGACTGGCTCAAATACTTCACGCCAAGGATCACTGAACTCCTTTGATTTCCAGTGTCAGCGGAAACAAACAGCTGGAAAAACTTCAGTTACGTCAGAGGACCCCCACCCAAGCAATATCAAGCAACCTTGAAAATCCAAGATTAATGTTGACAGAAAAAACCAAGATGATCATCTGTGTGCGTTATACCTCAGAATCTCTCTCCTGTTGACCAAGCAAACACCTCACCTCAGGTGTATCTTAGACCCAACAGGTCTGTTTTCAGCTTATTATAAATGAAACCAATGTGTGTTATCTTCAAAATGTTTGCTTGGAAAGTTATACAGCTATCTGGCCAACCCTTTTCTCTTTATTATCACCTAAAACCCTCAGATTTTCATGTGGGTATTTGACTGGGACAATCTTTTCTGAGTTAATTCTGCCCCTGTTCTTCATTAGAGTAATTGCAAGCAAGCTTCACAGCACTGTGGAATCACAGTGATGACCGAGCAAAACATAACTAACAGGAATGACATTCTGGGGACCTGAAAACCTGAATACTGGCAAAATTACTGAAAAGAAGTGGCATTCCACAAACACTTGGGAATTTATGCCATAGTTCTCCCAAAAGGTTTTTGACTTAGACTTTGCACACCCCCTCAGTCCTCTATCATCTAATGTGATGCAATTCCAAGGGGATCCTTTTGTCTCTTGACTCTAAATAAGCCTTACATACAGGAAAGCTATTTCCAGAAGGACTCAGGGGATTTCAGACACAGCATACTTCAACAGTGAGGCATTTCTAGAGAAAAAGGCCATACCAAAGCACTGGTTTTAGAATTCTAATAAGCAAAAAAGCCACCCTTGTATTTCTCATCAGCCACATGGGTTTGCACAATTAAAACACAATAGTTTCTTCCAGGGCTTTGTTGAGGTCCGGAATAGCCCTATGTAAGTGTGCAGTGTGGCATACCATGCCTATTCTCTTCTCTCTGCAGGTCTGTCTGCCCAAGGCAGCTCCTCTGCTCCATGCAAACCTGTTTCTCCCTGGCTGTTGGAAAGGAGTTGTGGTTTTACTTTGCTGCACTTGAGCAGTGTTTCTGATAATGTCTAGGATCAGGTGTTGGTAAACTCCAGGAAATACTTAGTTCAGGTCACACTGAAGCCTTTGTTCAGTGAGTATTTCCTTAAAGCAGAAGGCAATTTTCACATTAGCATTTATTGTAAAATTATCAGGCCCAAGGAACCTGACAAATTCTGGAAAAACCCTCCTGCCCTACATTTTGGAAGTCCATGAATGAACATTTTTGATAGAGAAAAGGTCTTATTCAGGGATTTCTAGCTACTTCTCATCCTAAAAATCAACTGGGCAGGTAACAACCAGTGCAGCCAACAGTTCCAAGCTGAATGCTTACAATATACTCTCAATATGCTTTAATGCACATTTCCACTTTCTCTGAGGTGGAGTTGATGGAGGCTACTTGGAGTAAAGACTGCTTGGTTCTTCTCCATTATAAATTCCTGATTATCAGTGGCTGAAAAAACTTTATCATGAACAGTTACATGTTGGTAATATTTCTCATGCTAATGAGACTAGTTGGCTGGTCCCAGATGATTTCACTGTTGCTGTTGAATATAGAGTGAAAATGCTAAGAATCTCTAGAGCTTCTCTACTTAGGAACTGGACTTCAGATTTATTAGGAGAAAAGTCTAGTTCTCAAATATTTTCTTAACAAAAAATTGGCCTTTTTGGGGTTGAGATACAGCTTTGGATTATTTTGAAGAATACGTTTGAAGCCAACAGTTTCTGAAGGACCGGAGAGAATGAACTGAAACTAGTCAATATGGGTAGTCCCGGGTTGTCATATACATATATGCAGTGCCCGAGGAGGCCACACATTAAATAAATAGATTAGTATTTTAAGTGGCAATATAAAATACTCTCAACTTTGTTTTATAACAGCACCCACCTGTCTGTCTGTACAGGAATGGTATCATAGAATCATAAAGGTTGGAAAGGACCTCTRAGGTCATCAAGTCCAACTGTCAACCCAACACCRCCATGCCCAYTAAACCATGTCCCTAAGCACCTCATCTACACRTCTTTTAAATACCTCCAGGGATGGTGACTCAACCACTTCCCTGGGCAGCCTGTTCCAATGCTTGACAACGCTTTCGGTGAAGAAATTTTTCCTAATGTCCAATCTAAACCTCCCCTAGTACAACTTGAGGCCACTTCCCCTTGTCCTATCACTAGTTGCTTGGGAGAAGAGACCGACACCGACCTCCCTCCAACGTCCTTTCAGGTAGCTGTAGAGTGCGATAAGGTCTCCCCTCAACCTCCTCTTCTCCAGATTAAACAGTCCCAGTTCCCGCAGCCGCTCCTCATAAGACTTGTTCTCCAGACCCTTCACCAGCTTCGTTGCCCTCCTCTGGACACGCTCCAGCACCTCAATGTCCTTCTTGTAGTGAGGGGCCCAAAACTGAACACGATATTTGAGGTGCGGCCTCACCAGTGCCGAGTACAGGGACACAATCACCTCCCTACTCCTGCTGGCCACACTATTTCTGATACAGGCCAGGATGCCGTTGGCCTTCTTGGCCTCCTGGGCACACTGCCGGCTCACGTTCAGCCGGCTGTCAACCAACACCACCAGGTCCTTTTCTGCCAGGCAGCTTTCCAGCCACTCTTCCCCAAGCCTGAAGCGTTGCACGGGGTTGTTGTGACCCAGGTGCAGGACCGGGCACTTGGCCTTGTTGAACCTCATGCAGTTGGCCTCGGCCCATCAATCCAGCCTGTCCAGGTCCCTCTGCAGAGCCTTCCTACCCTCGAGCAGATCAACACTCCCRCCCAACTTGGTGTCATCTGCAAACTTACYGAGGGAGCACTCAATCCCCTCGTCCAGATCATTGATAAAGATATTGAACAAGACTGGCCCCAAAACTGAGCCCTGGGGGACACCGCTTGTGACCGGCCGCCAACTGGATTTAACTCCATTCACCACAACTCACTGGGCCCGGCCGTCCAGCCAGTTTTTTACCCAGC